>SKCR01018890.1:0-84110 GCA_019454045.1 Zanthoxylum bungeanum
ACTTTGGCCGCTCTCTTTGGTTGGCACATTGGACATGATGTTCTCAAATGAGCTTGCCATTTTTTGTTAATATTGAAGAATTGTAAAATTAAATCAATATGAGAAATTGATAATGAGAGAATTAAAGAAATTGAGAGAATTGAGAATCAGTGTTTTGAAAAAATGAAGAATGACCCTTATTTATACATTTTTAGATTACTTTTGTGATACCTAAATTGCCCCTAAAATTAGCCTTTTCATTAATATTATTAAGGATAATTTAGTAATTAGATTTAAAAAAATACATTTAAAGGTTCCAAAGGAAACCGAAACCGTTGGGCACTATAGTTCCAACCGAAATCGTACAGTTCCAGTTAGAATCGTAGAATCATTAGAACCCGACGGTTCCAATGGTTTCGGTTCAAACCGTTGGAACCGTCCGATTTCGTTCTGGTTCGGTTAGGGTTGAACCCTAACCTAACCAAACCAGAACCGTGGCCAGGTTGACCGGAACCAAGGCCGGGTCTAGTTGAATGATCAATATGAGGAACAAATAATGATGATGAGTAAATAATTGTAATGGAGTTAACTATCTAAAAAATATAATGAAACTACGTGAGATTTGATTCCTCTCACCCCAAGAGGATACATAAACAACTTAAGTTTTTATAAATTTAAGTTCAGACTCTTTTATTTTTATTTTTAATTTATATTTTTAATTTAATTTAATATTTTTATCATTATTTGTATTAAGTAATTTTATAATATCATATTTTATTTTTTACAAATGAATTTTTAATTTTTTAAATTAATTAAAAAAGAATCGAAATTGGAATAGTTCGGTTCGATTTTGATTTCCGGTTCCATAAGTGCGGAACCGAACCACTCCGAACCCGAATCGGTGGCCATGTCTAATTACCTAACAATTAAAAGATTAACCATCTTTACATATGCCTAACCTCATCTATTTTGGATGATTCATTTTTTTTCTTTTTCACTCAAATTGTGATATTTGCACATAATGTTTTTTTTTCAACCACGCCATGACTAAATATAAAATTTGCTCCCCACGTGTGATTCAATTCAAACTCAAAATCAAAATTTAAAGTATCAACCAAAGAAATGTTATTAACCCAATTAACTGACATACATAAGTCTCAAATACAAAACATAACAATTTATAACCCACGTTTACTATAAATGAGCTCGGTCACTAACATGCAAAAAGAATATTATATATCCCAAAAGTTCTCTCTCAAAAAATTATTACCAATGAGATGACATTATCAAATGAATAAAAAAAGTACAACAAATAATATTGTTGATGGTGTTTTTCGTGACAAGTACTTTGAACAGTTCGGCAGCAAAGATGAGTTTTTTCCCCTTTTAGAGGGCCAAGTGTTCAGAGGGTTTGGGTTATTCCTCGGTCAGAAAGAGATTCAGGACACAGTTTTCCGGATCTGGCCGACCAGAGCACACAGTATGGTACAGATTCAGAGACCGACCACGGAAGATGGGTCGGACAGTTCGGGACAGTTCAAACCAACCACAGCAGGAGCCTGGTAGCTCATTTCAGTTCTGTTTCACCTTCAGTACCACAGAAGACGAGTTCGAACATTTCGGGTCAGGACGATATCAGTTGGGGAAGCTCGACAAATCATTTGACCGACCTCTTGAAGACCGACCTAAGATCAGAGTTGCTGGGTTTTTCCCTCCAAAAAGTGTCATTACTCAAAGGTACTTTACAGTCTGGCATCATTATTGTAGCGTGTTGCAGTGGAGAAGATAGAGTGATGTGACAGACCGTCAGGTGGCATGTTTTCTTTCAGCGATGGCAGACCTGGGGCAGAGAACCCGTCAATCAGCTGGAAATCTGTGTGGCTGACGTCATAAGAGATATGGGAGTAGTGTTACTCTTTCTTAGTATATAAAGAGATGATAGATTCATTTGTATAGGTTAGGTTGGAAGGAATCGTACAAAGCACTACCTGTGTATCACCATTAGAAAGAGCTCGGTTTCCTTTAGACTCACCCCTAAACGAGTCGGCCGAGCTGGTTTCGATAATAAAAGTAGCACCCCACTTTATGCCCGTGGACGTAGGCTGGACTAGCTCCACCAAACCACGTTAAAACCCTCTTGTAGATCTGTGTGTTTATTTTTCCTTCTGCTAAGTTTGTTTTTGGTCCACCATAACCAAATAAATTCACAGTTGAAGAAGGATTATCCCGGGAGCACTATCCTGATATTGCCCCTGAGACAGAAATCACCCGTCAACAGTTGGTGCCGTCTGTGGGGAAATAATGAAAAGGAACTTGCGTAGTAAGACGATGGTAGAAGGTGGAAACCATGGGTTGTAGAGAGTTTCAGCGGCAGAGTGGTTTGGAAGAATGAAAGAAAGACTGGATGAAAGGGAAATGGAACGGTTGGAAGCTGGTCAGAGTGGAAATGGGAAAGGATTCGCAAGAAGAAAAAAGGTCGGGAATAGATCTTCTCTTTGAGCGGCAGAATTATCAGATGATCGGACTGCCAAACAAGAACCAGAATATTATTGTAAGAGCCTCTCTCGAAATGACCCACAAAGAGTTGTAAGAAGGGCGGTAGGTCCCTTGAATATGAATAAGACTTTCTCTTTCGAATTAAAAAACTTGTCCATTTTACTTGTTTATTAATTGAATGCGAAAGTCCTGTTTAATATTCATGGGATGTGCTCGAAGCGAAAGGGTGATCGGTGGTCGAGTGGGGCACCAAGCCCGTGGCACGCCAATCTCAGGTGTTATTATCAAATCCCCGGGCGGAAGTGTTCCGACTTGGCTCCTTTCACTTTTGAGGATCCAGAACGCATCAAGGGATGAAGTACATGTGGGAAAAATGCGAACCCCTCGTGGCACGCCAATCACGAGTGTCATTATCAAACCCCCGAGGCCGGAACGTTACTACCCCATGGCTCGTATTTTTGAGGAGCACCTCGGGTAAACCGGACCTAGGGAGGTTTCTGCCCCTACGAGTAGGCTGGTGAGTACCGCTAAGTACCATCAGACCATCTGGCTCGTGTTTGGCCGAATGGCGCCCTTGATTACATGAGTCTCGGGTAAATCGGACCTAGGGAGGTTTCTGCCCCTACGAGTCGGCTGGTGAGTCCTGCTAAGTACCATCAGACCACCTGGCTTGGGTTTGGCCGAATGGTACCCTTGATTACAGGAGTCTCGGGTAAACCGGACCTAGGGAGGTTTCTGCCCCTACGAGTCGGCTAGTGAGTACCGTTGAGTACCATCAGACCACCTGGCTTGGGTTTGGCCAAATGGCGCCCTTGATTACAGGAGTCTCGGGTAAACCGGACCTAGAGAAGTTTCTGCCCCTACGAGTCGGCTGGTGAGTCCCATTGAGAACTACCCAGGGAAGGCACACACGGGTGTCCATGTCCCCCGTCGGGATTTGCCTGATCACCCGGATCAGCGCATCCGTAGCCTGGTTAGCTAGGACACTGAATTGTAAGGTTCATAATTGTGTTTTGTGGGCCTCGGGCAGGACGCTGCCTCGGAGCACCCGAGTTGTTGTTTTTTACTTCTTGAATTTTTGCATGGGGTATGTGCTAAGTCACCTCCATTTTCTGATAACTTTACTTTGATCCAATCTTTGTTTTTCCCTGGTCTGGCAAGGGGACGCCCGAGCCAGCATCTGCAGATCTTCCGAGGTTGAAAATCTTCCCTCGTGTAAGTCTCAAGTATTCCACCAGTTCGGGGCTGGATTCGTTCCACCAAATGGTTTTATATTCCACCAGCTCGGGGCTGAACTCATTCCGCCGATGCTCTACTCCATCAGCTCGGGGTTGGGGTGAATCCCACCAAGTCCATCTCATTGGTCTGGGGACGTAACATTCCCCAGAGCCAAGTGTTATTCTCAGCTCGGGGTTGGGGTGAGTCCCACCGAGTCAGTCTCATTGGTCTGGGGACGTAACATTTCCCAGGTCCAAGTGTTCTTCTCAGCTCGAGGTTGGGGTGAATCCCACCGAGTCAGTCTCATTGGTCTGGGGACGTAACATTCCCCCATGTCCAAGTGTTCTTCTGAGCTCAAGGTCGGGTTACGTCCCACCGAGAGGCTTTTCCATCGACATAGGGACGGAGCATTCCCCCATGGCCGGATCTTTGTTGGTCTGGGGAGGTGACATTCCCTCAGAGCCAGTGTTTCTTCTACCTCATGGTCGGGTTACGTCCCACCGAGAGGCTTTTCATCGGCATGGGGACAAAACATTCCCCCATGGTCGGATCTTTGTTGGTTTGGGGATGTGATATTCCCTTAGAGCCAAGTGTTTCTTCACCTCGGGGTCGGGTTACGTCCCACCGAGAGGCTTTCCATCGATATGGGGTCGGAGCATCTCCCTCATGGCCGGCTCTCTATTGGTCCGGGGAGGTAATATTCCCTCAGAGCCTAGTATTCTGTTGGCTCAGGGTCGGGTTACGTCCCACCGAATGCATCATTATCGGCTCGGGTATAGAGTTTTCCCTTCATGGCCTGTTTCGAATTGGTCGGGATCAGGAACTCTTCTCACATTCAGATTCGAAAGAACCAGTTAGCAAGTTAAAATTTGGAATCATGCTGAGTATGGAAGACAAGAAATGAAGCATTCAGAGATAAGCATCAGAAGAGGAAATTGGGCAGCATAATTATCTTGATCTGGTCCATGAGGCATAATCTCTGATATAGGCTCGGCAGAAGGGATGTCAGTTTCGGTCTAGACGACAAGAGGAGTTTCGTCTTCTGTTGGGACTGCTACCAGAAGGGTAAATGAGGAAGTTGCTTCAAGTCAGAGATTATTTGGATGGACATCAGAATCCTCAGTGACCGAGCACATGAAGATGGCAAGGGAAGAGCTGATTGCAGCAGAGAGCAGTTTTCTCTGTGGTTCTTGGAGCAACCACTGACCGGTTGATCAGCACAACATCTTTTTTTATAATTCCCGTCATCAACTCGCTAACTCGTTGATACCGAGAACTAGGGGACATATATTGATGGTGTTTTTCGTGACAAGTACTTTGAACAGTTCGGCAAGGCAGAAATGAGTTTTTTCCCCTTTTAGAGGGCCAAGTGTTCAGAAGGTTTGGGTTATTCCTCGGCCAGAAAGAGAGTCAGGACACAGTTTTCCGGATTTGGCCGACCAGAGCACACAGTATGGTACAGATTCAGAGACCGACCACGGAAGATAGGTCAGACAGTTCAGGACAGTTCAAACCGACCACATGAGGAGCCCGATAGCTCAGTTCAATTATGTTTCACCTTCAGTACCACAGAAGACGGGTTCGAACATTTCGGGTCAGGACGATATCAGTTGGGGAAGCTCGACAAATCACTTGACCGACCTCTTGAAGACCGACCTAAGATCAGAGTTGTTGGGTTTTTCCCTCCAAAAAGTGCCATTACTCAAAGGCACTTTACAAGCTGGCATCATTATTGTAGCGTGTGGCAGTGGAGAAGATAGAGTCATGTGACAGACCGTCAGGCGGCAGGTTTTCTTTCGGCGAGGGCAGACCTGGGGCAGAGAACCCGTCAATCAGCCGGAAATCTGCGTGGCTGACGTCATAAGAGATATGGGAGCAGTGTTACTCTCATTCATAGTATATAAATGGAGGGTAGATTCATTTGTATAGGTTGGGTTGGCAGCAATCGTACAAATCACTACTTGTGTATCACCATCAGAAAGAGCTCGGTTTCCTTTAGACTCACCCATAAACGGGTCGGCCGAGCTGGTTTCGGTAATAAAAGTAACACCCCATTTTGTGCCCGTGGACATAGGCTGGACTAGCTCCGCCGAACCACGTTAAAACCCTCTTGTCGATCTGTGTGTTTATTCTTCCTTCTGCTAAGTTTGCTTTTGGTCCCTCATAACCAAACAAATTCACAATTGAATGGGGATTATCCCGGGAGCACTATCCCGATATTGTCACTGAGACGGAAATCACCCGTCAACAAATATTAAGGAATTCAACTGTTAGTCCCATTTTTTAAAATAATTATTGGCTAATGGTTCATAAATTTTTAGTATAATATTATAATATAATATGTAGTGCCTAATTCTCTATTGGCAACGTGTTACCATACATGAATTTTCCTATGTACAATACTAATAGACGGGAAAAGTCTAGAAGATATTCGAAAAACCCGGAAAATCTTGGATATTAAGTTGGTGAACTGGGGTGATATCAGTCATTCCGATGTGAAATAAGCCGTTCCGGGTGATGTCAGTCATTCCGGGGTGATGTCAGCCATTTTTGGGGTGATGAAAGTATCCATAGAACTATTATCCTGGGAAAATGGCAAAATGAATTTATAGTCTCTTTCGAATTGAAAAAAAATGAATAAAAAAGAAAGAGAGAAAAAAAAAATTACAAAGTAACTAATTTTTCAATGAGAGTGGAGCATCCACAAGTAGGTTACATGGTAACCTATGAACAAGTCAGTTGGAAAATCCATTGATTAAGGTAAAAAATTTCTTGAAAAATAATAAATGGGATTGAAAATCCTAAGAAGTTAAGGAACAAAGTTCCATTTTTAAGGACAAGTCCGATTTACCGATATTGAAATCATATACCAAAAGTTCCTAACATATAACTTAGCCAAATTCTCAAAGGTTTTTAAGTCGCGACACATGTCAACATCTTAAAATCGTTTATTTCTAATAAACAGCATGATCAAGAGAGTGATGTAATTGCCTGATTTTTGCTCTACTCTATTGGCCACGTGTTTCCACACGTGAATTTTCCTATGTATAATACTAGTAGACGAGAAAAATCTAGAAGATCTTCGGAACTTACGAAAAAACTTGGATATCAAGCTGACGAACCAAGGTGATATCAGCGATTTTGAAATGATATCAGCCATTCCGAGGTGATGTCAACCATTACGGGGTGATATCCTCCATTCCGATGTGATACCAGTCACTCCAGGCTAATTTCAAAATTAGTGGGCTTTAATGACAATCCATTTATCTTTACATGTAATCTTAGTTTAGTGTGCATAGTGACAAATGTTATGCCACCTAATTTTACTTCAGATGCTCAGCATGCGTCCATCAATGGACACGTATTGACATATCCTCATAAAATTCTCTATAAAAGCCAATGAGCTTGAAAAAAAGGACGGTTTAAACATAAAAAAATATAGGAAAATGTTCACAAAAATATAAAATAACAGAGTAATATAAAAAAAAATTCTTATAAGAAAAAGAACTGTAAATTGATATTAAAAAAAAAAAGAATTATTAAAATGAAGATTCTTACTTAAGGTTCATAGTACAAATCTTGGTGGATAATTTAATTTGACTATCAAACACTAATTTCTTGACCCATATCAGATTGAATCTTAGAAAATTAAGCCTAAAACCCAATGAAAAATATAGAATTTTACTACCCATTTTTACCGCTTTCATAATCAATAACTTTAAACTAAAAATGTCATTGGCTCCAAGTACAATAAGACTAGCTCTAAATATCACCATATTTAGGAAGACTAACACTAGAGATTCGCATTATTTTTCTAGTTTTAAAATGTGTAAATTTACATTTAAAGAATGGCTAAATTTTTACTTTCATTTATTCAACCTAGCTAATGCTTAATGCCTAATATAGACGAAAAATGATATAAACAAAACGTGTTAAAATTTCCGAGTCTCCGACCAGCAATTAAGCAACTATGGAGGGCATTTAGGCACGTTCACATGCACGTGCAAAATGTGAACATGCACACGTGGGAATACGCAAACCAAAATAGTTCGTTCTCTTCAAAGAGACAGCGACCAACAAATATTGCGAGCGTATTAAAACCGTATCCTTCTAGTTTTGAGGTGTCCCTATACCTAATATCACGCCCATCCACGTGTCACTTCTACACAACCTCCGGTGACGTTAACATCGCATACCATCCCGCCGTTTCCTGACTCATCAAACCAATTACGAACCGCCATGTAACAAACAAAACTCACGTTAAAATCACGTGACTTAATTTCCTCGTGTTTTTTTGAAGCTTCTGTTGGCTCACACGGAAACACGGCCTTTTTATTTATGAATCAAAATAATTATTTGATGAAATTTTCGTATAATGAAATTAACGAGGACGATATCAATGAAGCATTGGTCACAATCACAAAGGCCGCCAGCTGTGGGAACGAAAAGATTCCACGTGAAGGTGAAGCCATTGAAGCTCGAAGGATTTTGCAAAGACGATGATGAAACTGAAATGGAGAAGCCAGCAATGATTGTTCAAATGAAATGGAACAGACCCAAGTCCGTATTTCTTCCGTTTTATCGATCATCGTCATCGTCGAAGCGGAATAAAAACTGTACCAGTCAAAGGATTTTTAAAAACGGCGACGTATCAATCCAGTGGGACGATGAATTTGAAAGCATATGCGACTTCTCTGTCGTGTCCAAAGACGGTTCCCTTTGTCCGTGGCACGTTTCATTTTCTGTCCTATCCTAAGTAAGTTATTGATAAAATTCTGTAATTTATGATGAACTGGTGATCAACTAATAATTAATTTTGTTTTAATTTATTTGAAGTTTCATGATTAATTTTGTTAATTACAGGGAGAAAGTGCAGAATCAAAGACTAATAAAATGCAAATATGGGGAAAAGCTTCGTTAAATTTAGCAGAAGTGGCAGCGAAAATGGAATCGGAGGTCGAAATAAAGATTCCGGTGGCTTCAAAAGTTGATAGCGTGGCCACCGCCGGTGCCATCCTTTTGGTAATTTAAGCTCAATTTTCATTTTAAAAATATATTTGTAATTAATTCCTAATGTTGGTGGGACCCACATTATGTATTCATTCAGATAAGCGTGAGCTTTGCGGAGGTGAGGCATTCTTGTGAGTCGTCGTCATCACTCGGACTAGTTCAAAATTCGGCTGAGTCAGATAAAGGTGACGCGTTCTTTAAAAAGGTGATCGGGTTCACGGGGTACAAGAAGAAAAAGAAGAAAAATAAAAGCGATCAGCAAGCCGGTTCTTCTGTGTCGGATGAGTCACCGGTTCTGGCTGAGTCAGATGGTGTGGAAGTGAGTTCGGGGGCCGAGTTGGGTTCGTCTTCCGGGTCGGAATCTCAGATTGACCCGGTCAGAAAGACGGGTTGTTTTCTTGGAGGAGGAGGGGTTTGAGTTTGAGACAGTCAAAGAAAAAAGGAGAGCCGTTGATTAAAATAAGTAGTGAAGGTCAAGTCAATGCTGACGTGGAGATTGATGTTAACCGCCAACTCAATTGCTCGACCCCTGTTGATCCAACCACATCTGGCGCCGTGCAAGTACGTGTTCTTTTATTTTTATTAAGGGCCTTTTTTTTTTTCTAAAATTTTCTGCTCTTAATTAAATTTAGTTAAAATATAAAAACATTACGTGGATTATTTTATAATAAGAAAAATATATTCAGTTCTGAAACGTTCAAATAAAACGACATAAAAACGTTTTAAAAAAATTTACAATTTTCATTTGTTAAAATAAATTTCATTATTCTAAAGAAAAAAAATATAATTTATTAATATTTATTATGTATTTTCATATGTAAATTCTTATGTAAATGAATAATATTAGTAATTTAACCTTTCAAACAAATAAAATCTATTAAGAAATAGAAAATTAGGTCCTTTTTGAAATATTAGGGATTTTATGTCCTCCCTCTAAACTATAAACGTTGAAGGGTCTACCATTTTTTTTCTTTTGTAATTGGCCGGCCAGCCAGGTTTTGGAGTATTTTAGTAAATTATCAAATAATCCCTATAATTTATAAAATAACAAATTACGTGAAAGATTTATCACTTGTTTCAAATTAGTCTTTGACACCAAAGAGTATTGTTCATTGTTGGTCAACTTTTGCAGAATGCAGAAGCAGCCACAGAAATTTCTTTAGAAAATGAGAGTGGTAACTGGGAATTGAAAGAGCTAACCAGCAGAGATGGGCAAACAAAGCTGAAAGCTAACGTGTTCTTCGCTTCATTTGATCAACGGAGTGAGAAGGCAGCCGGTGAGAGTGCCTGCACAGCCTTGGTTGCAGCCATTGCTCACTGGCTTCATTCAAACCAAGACTCCATGCCAACGAAACAAGAATATGATAAGCTCATAACACAAGGTTCCTCAGACTGGCGAATGCTCTGTAACAACGAAGCATATGCAAATTTCTTCCCTGACAAGCATTTTGATCTTGAAACTGTGTTAGAAGCTGGCATTCACCCTATATCCGTCTCTGCCGGATAAGTCTTTTACCGGATTTTTTAGCCCTGAAAAGTTTGAATCCTTGAAGGGAGCCATGTCTTTCGACGAAATATGGAATGAAATCAATAACCATACTGGGGTTTATATAGTGAGTTGGAATGATCATTTCTTTGTGTTGAAAGTTGAAGAAAGTGCATATTACATTATTGACTCATTAGGTGAAAGGCTCTTTGAGGGATGCAATCAGGCATACATATTGAAGTTTGATGATTCAAGTTTGATGTATGGGAAAGTTCCGAAAGATGAAGCCGGTTCCGCGGAATCGGCCATGACAGAGGAAGCAGATCAGGAAGAGAAAAATGGTCGCTGCAAGGAGGAAAGCCAAAGCAATGATGAAGAGATAATTTGCAATGGGAAAGACTGTTGTAAAGAGTACATCAAAAGATTTCTTGCTGCTATACCACTAGGGGAACTTGAGGTTGAAGAGAAAAAAGGGTCAGTTTCGACTTTTTGCCTTCACAAGAGATTACAAATCGATTTCCACTATAGCTCTTGTTCCTCATCTGCTACAACATCATCTTCTTCTTCTCCTGCAATTTCTTCAGATTTTTCCCTCTTCTCATGTGAAGAATCAAACTGACTTCAGTAGACTAGTTGTGTATATAAATTGTGTACATGTTGTTTATGCATTCTTCAAAAGTGTTATTTGCTTCACATAAAAGGTGCGTTTGGTAGAGATATTATCAGATAATATAAGCTAATTTATAAGTTAGAGAACAAATGTTAGATTATAAGCATAAAAAAATAATCTCATATTATGAGATTATGATTCTGTGAGTGTCAAAACTAGCCTTAACTTATCCATTTGGTCCACCAAACGCATCTAAATATTCCTTTAGTCAAGTGAATCACAATTCTTTTTCGTGCTTTGTGCTTCCTTGGTGTCCTATAATCAATCCCAAGTGAATTGCCAATGCAAATTTCCAAGGAAGTTGCTTAAACTCTAAAGTGCTTTTGAACCTCATTTATCCATCCCATATTTTCACCATCACTATCTCCATCCTTTATGCCAAAATCTACTTTGTATAAAACAAGAACAGACCATATTCTCAAACCAGAAAATGATTTAAACCAAGAAAGATTAAACTCTGACCTTACACTCGGTTAATAATTAAGCAAAACAACAAGTACAGAGACACTAGACACAATTAAAAAAGCAAAAACCTCAATTCAGACATTCATTTATAATTTTTCCTTCCATCCTACAACTTTTTTTTTTATTCGTTATTTATCTTTAACTTAAATTATTAAAAATGACATCAAAACTCAAAAAATTTCAGTGTATTTCAGTATTATAAATAACAACTCCTCTCTCTAAAAGTAGTGCATGTAACAGTTGTAGGAAATTCTCTAATATTTGTAAGATGTTCCTTTAAGACACATGTCCCTTAACAAGTGTCATATGAGAAAGACACAAACTGAAGGGACATATCCTCCAAATATGACAGAATATGATTTTTTGAGTTTAAATGGCATTATGGAGGAGTATAACTCTTAAAATGATTACATCTTTAATCTAAAGGATGCCTACTAAGGCACCCCTACATGTTTATAAATAGATCAATTGGTTTCTCATTTAGGCATTCAATTCATTCAATACTTTCACTTTATCTTTAAACATATAGAGAGAGTTTCCACCATTTTTCATAATTCAAGTTCTTTAAGAAATAAGTGCCATTTTTTTCAAGACGCAACCAAGTATCCTAAGAGAACGTTAGCCAAGAGATTCATAAGAGTAACAAGGTGAGACTAATAAGTTTTTAAGGATATATATTTTCTCGAAAAACTTGCCACTATCTCTGGAATTTTGCCTGCAGTGACTTTGGTTTGATTGCCCTTGCTTGATCATCATATGAAGGTCTGTGACCTTTCGGCTTCCTAAGCCTTGCATGCGCATTTTACTTCTTAAATGTCACCACTTTTGCAACATTAAATATGCAATTGCCGTGAGATAAGTTGTGAATGGGTTTCATTTTGAAAATGTTCAAAAACCTGAAAAGTTGTGACTTTTGGTACAGTAACATCTAATTGTTGGAGGGTATATTGATGTCACCGTTGACTTCATGCACATCATTGATGAGTGATAAATATATCACTATTTCCCACTCATTTAACTTAATATTTTGTATAGTTTCTTGAGTTTTGTGAATATTTTGATGTGTTTTGTGTTATTTTGCAGATAAATAAAGTTTCAGGACATTCTGGAGGTGTTTTGGAGCAAAACTGTGAAAATTGGCAAAAAATGGCATTTTTGTAATTTTGCGCGTCGCGACTCCCAAACCCTTGGCGTCGCGACGCCTAACGTGCGCCGAGCTGCTGCTAACGTGCGCCGGGTCCACAGGTCAGAGTTTGAGAAGTTTGACTTTGCTAACGTTCGCCATGGCCACGTGTCATCATCACAAGCGATTTGCTAACGTGCGCCGCATGCCACGTGTCAAAAATTCAACGAGCCGACTTCAATCAGCCGCCTTACCACGTGTCAAAAATTCAACGAGCCGAAATTTTTCAGTCGCCTTGCCACGTGTCCGGACGAGATTGTGCCAAGCAAAAAGGGGCTGGCGTCGCAACGCCAAAGCCCTTGGCGTCGCGACGCCAGAGGCTTATTCGGGCCTATAAATTCAGAGCGAATTTTTAGTTTCAAATGTACCACTTCCTCTGAAATCTCTTATATATTGGGAGTTCTCTTCTTAGTTTATTTAAATATTCAGTTTTAATTACGTTTTGTAGTAGTAACTTTCTTCTATAAATAGTACTTTTCCTTCTTAAACTTATTTACTTTTACTATTCATCCATGAGGAGGTAACTCTCCATGCTGAGGTAAAAATGTAATTCTTTTACTATTGCTATTTAGATTTATCTCCCTTAAAATATAATATATAAACTATTTAAAACCTGACTTAATGAGGATACCGCCATACTGGACGGTTGGTTTAATTCTGTTTAATCTGGTTAAACCTGACTTAATGAGGATACCGCCATACTGGACGGTTGGTTTAATTTTGTTTCGCCTTTTGGCTGGTTTATTTTTAATTTGACTTAATCTGGTTACCGCCTATATGGCTGGTTGGCAAAAATATTACAAGTTATATATTATTTTATGGGAGATATCTAAATAGTAAATAGTAGAAGTTAATTCCTTTTACCTTAGCATTTCTTTTTATTTTAATTTATTATTCTACAATTACTTTTCAGCAATTTCACTTTATGTCTTTTAAGTTTTTATCAGCTTTAGCTATGTGTTGTAACTAAGTTAAATATCTAGGGTTGTGATAAAATCTAATATCACCGGTTTAAAAGAGGTTAGATTATAGTTTGGATAATTAAAATGTTTATTTATTGAGTCATAATCTTAATGCTTTTTATTAACTGGCCACTAATAAAATTGACTAGATAAAACTTAAAATGAACTAGACATATGGACTTTAAGTTTAAAGACCTTAGACTCAATAGCCCACGATCTTTCTTAAGGATAGATAAACCTTTAATAGATTTCCTTACATGATAGGATTATACCTGTTGGGCGGGGGTAGTCATAATTGGAACTCAATCTTAATGAATCTAGGTAATTTGGTTGACATAGACATATGGTTCAATTGGATTATACTAGGTATTTGTAAATGATCATCGAAGAGGCTTTTACATAATTTAATATTCCAGATTAATAAATCAATATTTTACCTAACTATAATATAACCACTTCATCTTTCAATAATATTTGAAGAATTCACAACCCTAGATAGTTTTATAATTTGAATTTTCATTAATCTACTTTCATTTCGCAATTTAATTTACTTTTTTAAATTTAGAATCGTCACCATTTCAAATCAATCAAACAACCTGTTAGATACTAGTAATCGCTTGACCTCATAAAATTAATAAATTAGGTACTAAGTCCTCGTGGGATCGATACTTTTTATACTACTTGAACGATACGTACGCTTGCGTTATAAGCGTGTGATTACGCCGGTCAAGTTTTTGACGCCGTTTCCGGGGACTTATTTATCTTTCATTATTAGTTTTGAGGTTAGATACGTTACTTGTATTTAATTTTCTTTTTACTTATTGTTTTCGTTTTATTGTGTTTCAGGTTATCAGATTCTTAATGAGACGAACCAGAAGCTTTGAACTACGACCGCTTGACCCAGAAATTGAAAGAACTATTAGACAGTTAAGAATGGAAAGGCGACAAGGCCAAGAAGTAATTGTTAACATGGAACCTGAACCTTTGGAGGTTGCACCACCAATTCCCATTCGAGACAGAACCATTCCGGTGGTTGATGGCCTCATTTCATGTATTGTACTTCCTCCCTTACCAGCAAATGCATGTGACATCAAAACTTGCATTCAGATGATTCAGCAATCAGTGCAGTTTGGGGGAAAAGCAACTGAAGATCATAATACCCACATCAGCAACTTCCTGGAAGTTTGCGGCACTTTCAATTACAACCGAGAAGCTGAAGAAGCAATGAGACTGCGTGTTTTTCCATACTCCTTGAAGGACAGAGCTAAAGCTTGGCCACATTCACTTCCACCAGGTTCCATTACAACTTGGAATACTTTAGTCACCAAATTTCTTGCAAAGTATTTTCCACCAGCCAGAACTGGAAAATTGAGGAATGACATCACATCCTTTGTACAACAAGAATCAGAAACTCTCTATGAAGCTTGGGAAAGGTACAAAGATTTGCTCCGGAAATGTCCTCACCATGAGATTCCAAAATGGCTTCAAGTCCAAACATTCTATAATGGACTTTCTGGAATAATGAGAACCACAATTGATGCTGCTGCTGGAGGAGCGTTGATGGCAAAAGGAGAAGATCAAGCCTGGGACCTAATTGAAGAAATGGCCAACAACAATTCATTGTGGCCAACAGAAAGGAGCATGATTCAACGAATTGCTGGAATTTATGAAGTTGGAGCCAATACAGCAGTCAGTGCTAAACTGGATCAAATATGCAAATTCATGGAGACTCTCGGCATGCAAAGCAACACTGGAACCACAAATTCACCATATGGAGAAGCACCAGAACAAAATCAACTTGAAGAAACAGTGAATTATGTCAACAATTTCAACAGACAGGGGAACAATCCATATTCCAACACCTACAATCCAGGGTGGAGGAATCATCCCAATTTCTCATGGAGCAATAATTCAGGGCAAAAGAATTATCCACCACCTAGATTCCAGCAACAGAACAAAAGCCAGGAGTTTGAAAAAGATCCAGAAATGAAAGATTGGCTTGCAAAGATGTTCAAAAAGCAACAAGCAGCATATGATGCTATGTTTCAAAGTCAATCTGCTTCCATCAAAGCACTGGAGAATCAAATTGAACAACTGGCCAATGCTCAGAGTTACAGACCACCATGAAATCTTCCCAGCAATACAGAACCAAATCCAAGGAACCGAGGGAAGGAGCAATGTCAAGCCATTACCTTGAAAAGTGGTACTGAAATCAACAAAGATGTTGGAATCAAGGCAACCATTGAAGATGTTCCAAAAGAAGCAGAGAAATAGATGGATGAAAAAGAAGCAAAGGAAAAAGAACAGATCACTCCACCTCCACCTTTTCCTCAGCGTCTTCAGAGAAGCAAACTAGACAAGCAGTTTGCTCGATTCTTGGAGGTTTTCAAAAAGCTGCACATCAACATCCCATTTGCAGAAGCTTTAGAACAAATGCCCAGCTATACTAAATTCATGAAAGACATTCTTTCACGAAAACGGAGATTGGGAGATTATGAGACAGTAGCATTATCAGAAGAATGCAGCGCCATCATTCAGAGAAAACTTCCCCCAAAGTTGAAGGATCCTGGAAGTTTCACCATTCATTGCATCATAGGAGAACATAACTTCGGTAAGGCTTTATGTGATTTAGGTGCAAGTGTTAATTTAATGCCTTTTCTATTTACAGGAAATTACAAATTGGAGAAGCAATGCCTACCTCAGTTTCACTGCAACTTGCTGATCGAACGCTCGCATTTCCGAGAGGAGTCGTTGAAGATGTGCTAGTCAAAGTTGATAAACTCATTCTTCCAGCAGACTTCATTATCCTTGACATGGATGAAGACAAAGATGTGCCAATCATCCTTGGGAGACCATTCTTAGCAACAGGTCGAATTGTGATTGATGTACAAAAAGGAAATTGACCATGAAAGTTCAGGACCAAGAAGTTACCTTCAATGTTTTCAAAGCTATGAAATTCCCAGTGAAGAAAAAGAAGAAGAATGTTTCAGAATTGATGTTGTTGATAGTATCATTCATGATACTGATACAGTTCCCACGGACAAACTTGAAGCTTGCATCACCAACATGACTGACACTGAGAGTTAGATGCTGAAATTATGGAATGTATCAACTATCTTGACAAGCCATTTCGTTTCAAAGTGACACAACCAATTGAAAGTTTGGAACTACCAAAGAAAGACCGGATCAAGCCTTCGATTGAAGAACCACCACAGTTGGAGCTGAAGTTACTTCCGAGTCATCTCAGGTATGCATTTCTTGGAAAATCTTCTGAATTACCTATTATTATTTCATCTTCGCTAACATTGGAGTAGAAAGAAAAGTTGTTGAAAGTGTTACGAGAGCACAAGAGAGCCATTGGTTGGACTATAGCAGATATTCGAGGTATTAGTCCATCATTCTGCATGCACAAGATCTTGATGAATGATGAGTACAAACCCACAGTGGAACATCAACGGAGACTCAATCCAATCATGAAGGAAGTCGTGAAGAAAGAAATCATCAAATGGTTGGATGCTGGCATCATTTACCCCATCTCAGACAGCAGTTGGGTGAGTCCTATGTAGTGTGTGCCGAAGAAAGGAGGAATTACTGTGGTTACCAATGAAAAGAATGAGTTAATCCCAACAAGAACGGTGACTGGATGGAGAGTATGTATGGACTACATGAAGCTGAACAAAGCCACGAGGAAAGATCATTTTCCGCTGCCATTCATTGATCAGATGCTGGACAAATTGGCGGGACATGAGTTCTATTGCTTTCTGGATGGATATTCAGGGTACAATCAGATTGCTATCGCCCCAGAAGATCAGGAGAAAACCACATTTACATGTCCCTATGGTACTTTTGCTTTCCGCAGGATGCCATTTGGATTATGTAATGCCCCTGCCACATTTCAGCGTTGTATGATGGCCATCTTCTCAGACATGCTGGAGCAGAGTATGGAGGTTTTCATGGATGACTTTTCTGTGTTTGGAGATTATTTTGTCCATTGTTTGCAAAATTTGGAACAGGTATTAAAAAGGTGTGAAGATACAAATCTAATACTCAACTGGGAGAAATGCCACTTTATGGTGCAGAAAGGCATAGTTCTTGGACACCGGATCTCACAAAAGGGAATTGAGGTAGACAAAGCAAAGATAGAGACAATTGAAAAACTACCTCCACCAACATCAGTCAAAGGAATTCGGAGTTTTCTTGGACATGCAGGTTTTTAAACAGGAGATTTATCAAAGACTTTTCCAAAATTGCAAAACCTCTTTGTCTTCTGGAAAGGATGTGACTTTCAACTTCACCAAAGAATGCCAAGAAGCTTTTGAGATCTTAAAACAGAAGCTGGTTTCTGCCCCCATCATAGTAGCACCAGATTGGACTCTTCCATTTGAGGTAATGTGTGATGCTAGTGATTTTGCTGTAGGTGCAGTTTTGGGACAACGCAAAGCAAAGATATTCCACACCATTTACTACTCTAGCAGAACTTTGAATAAAGCTCAACTCAACTACACAACCACTGAAAAGGAGTTGCTTGCAGTTGTGTTCACTTTTGACAAATTCTGCTCTTATCTGTTGGGTCCCAAAGTGGTGGTCTACACAGATCATTCAGCAATCAAATACCTGATCCCGAAGAAAGATGCCAAACCCAGATTGATCCGTTGGATACTTCTTCTACAAGAATTCGATGTGGAGATCAAAGATAGGAAATAAACAGAAAACCAAGTGGCAGATCATCTATCGAGGCTCTAGAATGGAGAAACAGCTGGCAAAAAACTATCAATCAAATAAACTTTTCCAGATGAACAGCTGTTTGCCATAAAACAGCAGGAAGTCTCTTGGTATGCTGACTATGTCAACTACATAGTGTCAGGAAAATGGCCGTTGGAATGGACAACTCAGCAACGGAAGAAATTCTTCAAGGAAGTCAAACATTATGTCTGGGATGAGCCGTACCTGTTCAAACGATGTGCTGATCAATTACTGAGACGATGTGTTCCACATGGAGAGGTCAACAGTGTTTTGCAGCACTGTCATTCATCACCATACGGCGGACACTTCAGCGGAAATAAAACTGCAGCTAAAGTCCTTCAATCAGGTTTGTTCTGGCCCACTCTTTTTAAAGATGCTCACTTGTTTGTTCTTCAATGTGACAGATGTCAGAGAATGGGGAATATTTCGAGGAGAAATGAAGGACCGTTGCAAAATATTCTGGAAGTGGAGATATTCGATGTGTGGGGAATTGATTTCATGGGACCCTTTGTTCCATCATTCGGAAACCTATACATCTTGGTTGCTGTAGACTACGTCTCAAAATGGGTTGAAGCAATTGCACTACCATCCAATGATTCAAAAGTGGTGATCAAATTCTTGAAAAAGAATATTTTCACTCGCTTCGGAACACCTCGGGCAATTATCAGTGATGGTGGCACACATTTCTGCAACATATTTTGATGCACTCCTATCCAAATATGGAGTTACTCACAAGGTTGCAACAGCCTACCATCCACAGTCAAATGGGCAAGTTGAAGTTTCAAACAAAGAAATCAAAAGAATCTTGGATCAACAAGGAGAGACTGGTGTACAAAACTGGATGATGCATTATGGGCCTACCGGACAGCTTACAAGACACCCATTGGTATGTCCCCATATCGATTGGTGTTTGGGAAAGCATGCCATCTGCCAGTTGAGCTTGAACATAAGGCGTACTGGGCACTGAAGAAGTTGAATCTTGAACCACAAGCTGCAGGAAAGAAAAGACTTCACCAACTCAATGAATTGGAGGAATTTCGCCTACAAGCTTATGAAAATGCCAAATTGTACAAGGAAAAGACCAAGAAATGGCATGACCTAAAAATAGTGCACAGACAATTGAAACCAAGGCAACATGTGTTGTTGTACAACTCGAGGTTGAAACTTTTCCCTGGAAAGTTGAAATCAAGGTGGTCAGGTCCATTTGTGATCACTCAGGTTTTACCATATGGAGCTGTTGAGTTACTGGATCCTAACACCAACAACACATTCAAGGTTAACAGTCAGCGTGTCAAGCACTACTGGGGAGAACCGTTGGAGCGACAAAAAGAAAGTGTTACACTTTCAGATCCAGCCCAATGAATGAAAAGTCAAGTCTAGCTGACGACTCTAAAACTTAGCGCTCGCAGGGAGGCAACCCATGCAATTTGTGTATATATTATGATTTGATATGATTTAATTTTGTGTGTTTAGTTTTTGCAGATTAAGACATTTCAAGATGGAAGAAGCTCTCGCAAGTCTTCACAAGCAATTTCCTCCTCTCTCTCAAAAATCTCTGATGAAAGTTTACAAAACTAGCTTGGAACGGATGAGGTTACTGATGATCAAAGGTATTCCTACTGACATTCGTTGGGTAATTGAAGCACGAGTCCGATTGGCAGGTGAGTCTTCTGACTCTTTTAGTTCACATCTGTCTGGTTTTGAAAGAAGCACCTATGCAAAGAAACGTAGAGCTAAGCAAATGGGTGTTTGTTACAAATGTGCACGCTGGAATTGCAATACTCGTTGTCGTTCTTTAGGAATGGTGTCTGATAATCGTGAAGATAAAATTAAATTCATTAGGGATGACTTGAGTAAGGAGTCTGTAGATGATATATCTTCGACTCTTGGGACGCATCCCAGTGGATATGTTCATATAGCCATTCACAAATTACACACACAATTTCAAAAAGAAAGACAACAGTTAAGTCTCGGGAATCTGACTCAAAAAGATCTTGTTTGCCAATTTATAAGAAAAATTGGATGGGAAGCTTGTCCCTGAAGCATAGACGTTAATCAAGTTGTAAATTCTTGTACATATTATATCTCTTTGTCTTTTCCTAATAAATGTGATTTGTTTTGTTATTTTCTCCGACAGGATTCAGACCATTTTGACTATCATGATTTATTTTACTATTTTGCTACTAATCGTCCTTTGGAAGATACTAGTGCTATTATTTTTACTCACCCTTTTTCAGGTATTATAAATTCAACTCATCATTGCACTTTTGAAGACATCCATAGTAAAACATGGAAGCCACTTCAAGAAGACGAGTTGAAAACATATGTGTGTTTTGTGGTAGTAGTGTTGGTACTAAACCATAATACGTAGAAGCAGCACAAGAATTGGGTCGAGTCTTAGCTGCAAGAAATATGCACTTAGTATATGGCGGAGGCAATCTTGGACT
Organism: Zanthoxylum bungeanum; assembly: GCA_019454045.1. Lineage (NCBI taxonomy): Eukaryota > Viridiplantae > Streptophyta > Magnoliopsida > Sapindales > Rutaceae > Zanthoxylum > Zanthoxylum bungeanum. The sequence continues at coordinate 20,660 of SKCR01018890.1, forward strand.
AATGGGGATCGTTTCAAAGGCCGTACAAGAAGAAGGCAGTCATGTTTTGGGAATCATCCCAAAACCCTTGGCAGAAGCAAATCTTATTGAATCATCAAACGGAGAGGAACTGATCGTGCCAGGTATGTCCGATCGACTAGTGGAAATGATTAACCGTGCTGATGCTTTTATTGCTTTGCCAGCTGGCTTGGGTACATTGGAGGAAATTTTTATAGTACTATCTTGGGCGAACCTGAACATACACCAGAAACCAATTGGGCTGTTTAACGTTGATGGATTTTATGATTTTCTTTGTGTGTTTCTTGATGATGCCCAGAGAAATGGGTTTGTATCAAAACCTTTGAAAGAACTACTCTTTACTGCCAGAACTGCTCCAGATCTAATTGACCAACTCTTAGCCTTTGAACCACAAGTTGACCCTATCCTTTCAAAGATAAATTGGTCCGAGGACGATCGTGGTAAGAGGCGTCGTGTTAATCTGGATCTTAACCTTTAATTTCTTGTAGAATTTCAGCTAACCAGGTATTATCTTCTAAACTCTTCTTCTACTGTTTAGGGAGTATGTGATGGTTTGGTGTCTTCCTTCACTAACTACCTTTCTATAAGGAAAAGCTGTGAAGGCACCTAGATAATCATTCACCCGTAGCTCATTGTGATAGACTAATGTGGATGACTCGTTGTTTATTCCTGACACCAAGCGATAAGAGCCTAAGAGGCTTGGGTATTTAAGAGAGCCTCGCTCCACCCTCCCTCTGGGGAATCTACAACGGGAAATCTACCTTGTTTTTAGTTTGTGTGTTGTTTTATTTTTAGTCCAAAATTTTTCGAAAAATACAAAAAAATATTTTGCGTTCTTTTTTATTTTGACTAAAAAGGTGAATTTGGTAAGAGATGGCTGAGTAAGGAGTTTTCACTCCTGATACGTATCTCAAACCATTTTTGAAACAAGTTAATTTTTGTTTATTTCATTTTGAATTATTTAATTTGTGAATTCTCCATAAAACTGACTAAAATAGATCTTCATATGCTCAGTTGACAGGTATTATCAACATACATAGTAACATACAGACATGAGCTAAAAATTGAAAAGACTATAATATCAGTGCTCTAGTTTAATTAGAGGAAGCATCTCAAAAAGTGATAGAATAAAAAAAAAATCTGAGATCCGAGTTATTAAGTCTATAAGGGTGTTTTAACACCTAGTGCCCTAAAACCAACTGGTTTGGGAGTCATTGGCCCAAAGCTCGCTACATGGATAAAAAAGATGACAAATATATATATATATATATATATATATATATATATCTGAAGTCTGAGTAATTAAGTCCGTAGGGGTATCTTAACACCTGGTGCCCTAAAGAAACTGGTTTGGGAGCCACCGACCTAACACTCGTTACATAGATGGAAGATATTGTATATAAATAAAAAATAGAGAAAAAAATCAAAGAAAAAAATCAGAAAAATCAGAAAAATTATTCCATTACTACAAAAAGGTGTGAATTCTGATAAAACTTTAGGACAAAAATATTACTCTCTTATCAACTATACTTATGACTGTTGTGGGCAAAAATGAGTTGATTAATATTTTGCTGGCTGTGTATATAAAGAATGGTAAAAATAATCGGAGAATTTATTTATTCAGTAATTTCGAATGAAACAAAACAACTAGTAACTTGGAGTAGAAGTTTCACCTAATTAGTCATTAACTTCTTTATTCTCTTTTCTCTTGTCTTTGTGGTTTTGTGTGCATTAGTTTTACTTTCTTTTTACTTTTATAAAATGTTTGTGGGTATCATTGCTGTAAACCCTCACGAGACTACAACTCGTCCACTAGGGACACCTAGGGGTTTAAAGGCTTGTTGCATATGCTAAATGCAACTGTGATCCCTACGAAAGTGGCTTAGTTAAATTTTATTATGTTATTTTATTTTGCTCGAGGACTAGCAAAATGTTAGGTTTGGGGTGTGATGAGTGATAAATGTATCACTATTTCCCACTCATTTAACTTAATATTTTGTATAGTTTCTTGAGTTTTGTGAATATTTTGATGTGTTTTGTGTTATTTTGTAGATAAATAAAGTTTCAGGACATTCTAGAGGTGATTTGGAGCAAAACTGTGAAAATTGGCAAAAAAGGCATTTTTGTAATTTTGCGCGTTGCGGCGCCCAAACCCTTGGCGTTGCGACGCCTAACGTGCGCCGAGCTGCTGCTAACGTACGCCGGGTCCACATGTCAGAGTTTGAGAAGTTTGACTTTGCTAACGTGTGTCGTGCAACGAGTCATCATCACAAGCGATCTGCTAACGTGCGTCGCATGCCACGTGTCAAAAATTCAGCGAGCCGACTTCAGTCAGCCGCCTTGCCACGTGTCAAAAATTCAACGAGCCGAAATTTTTCAGCCGCCTTGCCACGTGTCCGGACGAGATTGTGCCAAGCAAAAAGGGGCTGGCGTTGCGACGCCAGAGGCTTATTCGGGCCTATAAATTCAGAGCGAATTTTTAGTTTCAAATGTACCACTTCCTCTGAAATCTCTTATATAAATTGGGAGTTCTCTTCTTAGTTTCTTTAAATATTCAGTTTTAATTACGTTTGTAGTAGTAACTTTCTTCTATAAATAATACTTTTCCTTCTTAAACTTATTTACTTTTACTATTCATCCATGAGGAGGTAACTTCTCCATCCTGAGGTAAAAAGGTAATTCTTTTGCTATTGCTATTTAGATTTATCTCCCTTAAAATATAATATAAAACTATTTAAAACCTGACTTAATGAGGATACCGCCATACTGGACGGTTGGTTTAATTTTGTTCCGCCTTATGGCTGGTTTATTTTTAATTTGACTTAATCAGGTTACCGCGTATATGGCTGGTTGGCAAAAATATCACAAGTATATATATTATTTTATGGGAGATATCTAAATAGTAAATAGTAGAAGTTAATTCCTTTTACCTTAGCATTTCTTTTTATTGTAATTTATTATTCTACAATTACTTTTCAGCAATTTCACTTTATGTCTTTTAAGTTTTTATCAGCTTTAGCTATGTGTTGTAACTAAGTTAAATATCTAGGGTTGTGATAAAATCTAATATCACCGGTTTAAAAGGGGTTAGATTATAGTTTGGGTAATTAAAATGTTTATTTATTGAGTCATAATCTTAATGCTTTTTATTAACTGGCCACTAATAAAATTGACTAGATAAAACTTAAAATGAACTAGACATATGGACTTTAAGTTTAAAGACCTTAGACTCAATAGCCCACGATCTTCCTTAATGATAGATAAACCTTTAATAGATTTCCTTACAGGATAGGATTATACCTGTTGGGCGGGGGTAGTCATAATTGGAACTCAATCTTAATGAATCTAGGTAATTTGGTTGACATAGACATATGGTTCAATTGGATTATACTAGGTATTTGTAAATGATCATCGAAAGAGGCTTTTACATAATTTAATATTCCAGATTAATAAATCAATATTTTACCTAACTATAATATAACCACTTCATCTTTCAATAATATTTGAAGAATTCACAACCCTAGATAGTTTTATAATTTGTATTTTCATTAATCTACTTTCACGCAATTTAATTTACTTGTTTTAAATTTAGAAGTTAATTCCGTTTCGGTGACTTATTTATCTTTCATGATTAGTTTTGAGGTTAGATATGTTACTTGTATTTAATTTTCTTTTTACTTATTGTTTTCGTTTTATTGTGTTTCAGGTTATCAGATTCTTAATGAGACGAACCAGAAGCTTTGAACTACGACCGCTTGACCCAGAAATTGAAAGAACTATCAGACAGTTAAGAAGGGAAAGACGACAAGGCCAAGAAGCAATTTGCGTAGTAAGACGATGGTAGAAGGTGGAAACCATGAGTTATGGGATAGTTTAACAGCAGAATGGATGGAAGGGGAAATGAATGGGAAGAAGCAGATCAGAACGAGAAGAAGGAAAGGGTTCGTCGGAAAGAGGGTTGATAGCGGAAACTTTTTTCTTATGAATTGTAGAATGGAATGTAAGAGGGGTAGCCAACGATCACCTGTCAGGACTGAGTTGTAGAATGGAATGTAACATTGCAGATGGGTGATGTTCGTTGGCCGCAGCTGAACCAGTCCCCTATGGAGCAGTCGCCATAACTAGGGGTGGGCATCGGATCGGATCCGATCCGATTAGCAAATCCGATCGAATCGAGTTGGTCCGATTCGACAGATTTCAGATCGGATCGGATTTTATCCGATCCGATCGAATTTTTTTTTATTTAATATGCAAAACGACGTCGTTACATATTAAATAAAAAAAATTTGAATTATTTCGGATCGGATTTTATCCGATCCGATCAAATCCAATCCGCTCAATTTTTTTTGACTCAAACCCACTGAATTCGGATCGGATCGGACCAATCCGATCCGAAATAGGATGATTTCAGATCGATTCGGTCCGATTCGAATTCGGATCGAACCAATCCGATCCGATCGGATAATTATCGGATCGGATCGAGTTCGATAAGATGATTCGATCCGAACGAATCAAACAGCCCTGGGCATTTCGGATCGGATCGGATTCAGATTCGGTCCGATCCGATCCGAATCCGATAATGCCCACCCCTAGCCATAACTTATCGATCTGTCAGAGTCCTCAGCCTTACATGCTAGTAGTGCTCAATGATCCAGCTGGGAACTGGTCAGCCAAGGACATGGGATGACGTCCCTCAGGGCCCCCCTCAATTGGTGTGGTGGTCTCCCCGAATGAGAAGAAAAGAGAAAAAACCCACATGGAAAACCACAAGAAGCAAGGACTGAAGGCCTCAGCTGGGTTTCAAGATTTGCTCGGAATATGCAGGGTCCTGGGAAAATGCATTATTCATCAGCGCCCGTAGAGCGTTTGGTGCAGCAGACCATGTGAGCCCGGTTCAGATCAGAAGGATCTAAAGAAGCCTCGACTCGGGAACCATCTCACGTGTGAAGTTTACAACTACGGCATACGCATCGGGAGCCTTCGGAATCGAGCTCAGACCGGAAGACGTGGTTGGACCGAAAAACAAGAACCAGAAGAAAGCATTGTAAAAGCCTCTCTTAAAATGTCCCGCAAAGAGTTATAAGAAGGGCAGCATGTCCTTTGAATATGAATAAAACTCTAATTTTCCTTAAGAAACTTGTATATTTTTTGCTTGTTTGTTAAATGAATGCGAAAGTTCTCTTCAATATTCTTGGGATGTGCTCGATGCGATGGGGTGATCGGTAACTAGGAAGGGCACCCAGCCCGTTGTAGGCATTGTATTTTTGCATGTGAAACCCGATGATGAGTCTCAGTGGAGGCACTGCCTTTTTTAGTTAAGGATATTACGGGAAACGGTCTTCGGAAGGGAACCGATATTTCGTTAGATCCTTATTCACTTTTAGCGTCAAGCTCACTTGTTGGACCTCCGTTTAGAGCACCTTTGGCCCAAAAACCCCGCAAACCTTTTAACCTTGGCCCACAACCCTTGCCACCCACCTAAGCCCACTCACCAAACCAACACAACACCTAGCCCACCAAGAGAGGCCCACATGCCCATATCACCCTAAATTACATCCAAATTAAATCAAATATTAATAAATTAAACATTAACTAAATAAAATATTAATTAATTGATATACCAAATTAAATAAGACATAAAATATAATTATACCAAATTGAAATATTGTAACTTCCTAACTTAAAATATTATATACTAAATTAAAGAAATATTATGCCTAATTAAAAAATCATAACCAATTAAAAATGTTGACTTCCTAATCTAACAAATTGTATTCCTAAACCAAGCCAATCAAATATTCAACCTTCCTAATTCACCAAAATTTGTCCCCCTCAATCCATTGATTTCCTTATCCAACACCAAATCAAATCCTCTCTTTAATGCCAAAATCTCTTTATTGTGAGACAAGGAGAAGCCCTAGCCCTTCTCTATATAAACAACCCCTAACCAAGACATGCACTCCCTTCACAAGACACAACTCACACGCAAATCACAGCAAGAAATCCTGGACATTACACGCAAATCACAAGAAAAATAGCAAACATTTCTCTTCATCTCCTCCCTCAATAGCCGAAAACATCACCCTCCTCAACCTCTCCATTGCCGAAAATATTACAGCCCATACAACCATCAAAACAGCCCCTAATCACCACTGAAAACCAGCCCCATACACCCCCCCCCAAACATCACCAAAAATTCCCCCAAAAATAGCAGCTGCATCACCGAAATTTACACCAAAAACTGCACTGTTTCACACGCCCAAACAGCAGCTAAAACACCTTAAAACACCCCCCCCTAAATCACCTAAACCAGTAACAAAAAAAAACTGCACTTTTAATCCTTAAGATAATCACAAAAAACTGCACCTAAAACCTCTAAAAAAAAAACAGTAGCTTTGAAGACCTGAAACAGTAAGCAGAGAATACAGAGAAAACAACAGCAAAACGGAGGTCAAACAGCAGCAAAATGGAGGTCAAACAGCAAGCAAAATAGCAAAACAGTGAGCTAAGATGCTAAACCAGTGAACCGGAGAAGTTGAGGAGCTTTAACCCTTCCGATCTCCGTGCAACGTAAGTCTGAAAGTCGGCAAAAAAGGTTAGACCTGAGGGTATTTTTCACACTTGTTTTCAGTTTTATCTTTATTATTTATTGAGTTTTGTTCGCATGATTACTAAATTAAAATGCATGTTGTAGCCCTTGAGTAGATAAATATGCATATATTGTAAAATGATGTATGTTGTGGCCCTTGAATAAAATGAAAAATGTGTCGCCTCTCGTGGTATATAGGATGGAAATCCGGACATAAATTTCATAGCCGATTCTGAATGGACAGTAATATGATCTATACTCAGGATACAACTCCACGTACCACTTGAGTAAACGGCGCATATTTTGTTTTATGTTGTTTTGATTTGTTTATCATTCGTTACTTGACTTCCGCATGTTATTTATTTATCTAACAATGTGATCGAACGCATGGGCTTAGTAAGTTGGATTAAAGGTCCCTTATTCTGTGGGGTTAAAATCCTTTACCACGATGGTTTACCGCGCCGATCGATGTATATTCGGTTGAATGTAAGATGAGTTCAATCGGGTATACGAAGTCCGATATTACTGTCTTTATTTTTATATGCATGACGTGATCTAGCGCATGGGCTTAGTAAGTTGGATTAAAGGTCCTCTATTTTGAGAGGTTAAAATCTTTTACCACGATGCTTTGCCGCGCCGATTGATATATATTCGATTGGATGTGAGATATGTTCAATCGGATACACGAAGTCCGATATCGTTGTCTTTACTTCTTTATATATGTATTGTGTTGTTTGAGCATGGGCTTAGTAAGTGCGATTAAAGGTCCTCTATTTTGAGAGGTTAAAATCCTTTACCACGGTGATTTGCCACGCTGGATAGTGTATGTTCGATTGGATGCTAGATGAGTTCAATCGGATACGTGAGGTCCTGCATTGTGGATTTTTTTGTTTATGTATGTGTTGTATGCATCAGGTCTGGTTCCGTTCGAACGCATTTTCGAATGCCACACGAATGCGAACCTTCTGTTTATCGTTCGAATGCGTTCTCGAATGCTACGCGAATGCGCACGTAGTTTCTTAGGTTCATCATGCATCAGGTATGATTCCGTTCGAACGCGTCCTCGAACGCTATACGAACGCGAACCTTCTGTTTACCGTTCGAACACGTTCTCGAACGCTACGCGAACGTGCACGCACTTTCTTTGTTTTATCATGCATTTTGTATCATCAGATCTGGTCCTGTTCGAACGCGTTATCAAACGCTACGCGAACACGAACCTTCTGTTTACCGTTCGAACGCGTTTACGAACGCTACACGAACGCACACACACTGAACTGAGTCTGTCTCATCATATTTCATGCATAATTGCCTCTTGGGTGATCTCTATTGCATTATGTAGTCAATCTTATTATTTGTATCCCTGCATTTATCCATTCGATGTATTCATAAGATAGTACTCAAGCATGATTAGGTTGTTCTTAGTTTTCCATATCATATGATCGAAATATGTTCATGAGATTGCCATGTGATGTTGTATGTTGTGATGATTAATTTCATGCATGTGAACTTAGAAATATAATTATCATTGGAAATAAGTTGTTTAGGCTTGGCTAAATTATTACATAAATCATTTTATTACAAGTGGCATAAGTAAGGGACCATTTCGAACCCAACGGTTTGAGGTCTTCCCTTGCGAGGGGTGAGTGCGGCCTTAAATCTCATTTTCCCGGTTCACACCGGGTGGCGACTCCATTATTCTCCGGTTTAGTCCCCCGTGGGCTACTCCATACTCCCAACTAGGCCGCGAGCCTAGAACAGCATGCATCGCCCAGCTTCTGTGTCTCACAGTCTGGCGACTCCACTGGGGATAGAGAATCGGCCCCGAAATAATGTCTTGTAATATTATGATTTATGCTTTAATTAACTATGTCTACTGTGGGTTAAAATGGGTTTAATCAAAGGCACTTTTAAGGCTGGGTAATGGTTTGGTGTCTTCCTTCATTCACTACCTTTCTATAAGGAAAAGCTGTGAAGGCACCTCGATAATCATTTACTTGTAGCCTATTATGATGGACTAATTTAGAGGACTCGTTGTTTATTCCTGTCACCAAACGATAAGAGCCTAAGAGGCTAGGGTACTTAAGAGAGCCTCGCTCCACCCTCCCTCTGGGGAATCTACAACGGGAAGTCCATTTGGCAGTCAGTCACACACCATAGCTCGTTGGCACGTACCTTAGTGTATAAAAAAGGGTGCGCTCACTTGGTCGCTCGAACCCTTGAGTGGGGAGACCTAGTTGTGGGCCATCCTTCTCCTGTGAGAGCCTTTGTCTACACTCTTGCGAACCCACACATAGACCGGGATTGTATGACCTATAGCAACTATTTCCTTGTGTTTGTGGGCCATCATCTTTTGGATGCAGTTGGACTTCTTGTCAGAAATGCGAACTTGTTGGGCCATTGAAACTGGGACGAGTTCGTATCCTATGACAATTGGGCCAAAAGCTTCTGAAATGTCGATGGGCCACTCTATAGAAATTATTATTTCATGTTTGCATTACCTTTCTTTTATGCTTGTGTTTGGGAACATCGTCGTTTGGATCCATTTGGACCATTTGTCATGGGATGTGGGCTTGTTGGGACATTTAAACTGGGACAAGAACGTATCGTATGACGATTGGGCCAAAGGCTTTGAAATATTGATGGGCCATTTTGTGCTTGTGTTCGGAACATTACCATTTGGATTTAGTTGGACTCCTTGCCATGAGATGTGAACTCGTTGGGCCATTTAAACTGGGACGAGTTCACTCCTATGACAGTTAGCCCAAAAGCTTCTATAAAATGATAATGGGCGATTTGTTTGAAATTTTTAATTGATTTAGTATGTTCTATATGTTACATGCATCTCATGCACCTCATACATACATCATGTTAACACCCTCTATGTCTAAAAAAGGCATCATAGATTCCTGTTGGGTTAGAAAAGAGGGAAGACTCACCAAAATACTGAGAACAGACATGAGTGAATCAGATATTGAGGTATCCCGTATGGATCAGTTGGAAAACAGTCTCACCAAGATTACTGAACAGTTGCAAGCCTTGACTACTGCTGTGGCTGATATGGCTGTGCCCCGTGCTGGGGGAAATTCTGAGAATGTGAGGCGTGAGGAGCCTCCGAATGGGTTAGGGGATGATATCCCCACTTTTGATGATGATATGGCAGAGTATGCAGTAGGCAGAGTATCTGGGTCTCAGGCAGAGTTACAGAAGCTCCGGGATCAGGTTGAGTCAGTTACCCGCAAGATGAGGGGTAAGAATGAGGATTTGCTGGATTATGACACGCTGACTTTCAAAGAACAGTTGTTGGCACAGTTCAAGATGCCTGATATGGCTAAGTTTAACGGGAATGGGGATCCAAGAGTGCATCTCCGACAGTTTGTATCAGTCATGAGTTCAGTTGGCCTATCTAAGCGCCAAGTGCAGAAGATGTTTGGAATGTCGCTCGAGGGAGCTCACGTGGTGTGGTACCACAGTTTGGAGAAGAAAATGAAGGAAGATTGGAGAGAGTTGGCTGATGCCTTCCTGAAGCAGTATGTCACTGGCCTAGAGATCGATCTGTCACTCCGCGATCTGGAGAATGTTAAGCAAAAATCGGAGGAGAGTTTTAAGGAGTATGTGGACCGATGGAGAGGTCAGTTGTTGAAATACAGACTAGGCCCTCGGAGAAGGACCAGATTAAAATGATCATCAAGGGCACCAAGCCCTCCATCTATGGGAAGCTAATGAGGTGACCTCCATGATTACTGATTTTCGGCAGTTGAGGGAAACTATCATGGATATTGAGGAAGAAGAGGCCGAGAATAGAAAATTCTATGGTCTGAACATGAGGCCCATGGGGGGGACATCGGGAACAAAGCCCGTTTCTGCTGAGATTGCCGCTATCCGGAACCGGATATTCTCCAAATTGGGTAGACCCTTGTCCAAGTATTGGAGAAGTTGAAGAGACAAGGACTTCTGACACCCCTAGAAGCCAAAAACATTACCCAATCCCCCACCATCACATTATAACCTAAGCCTTTACTGTCACTTTCACCAGCAAAAGGGCCATGACACCGACAATTACGCCCGACTCCGCCATGAAATCCAAGACCTGATAGACTCCAAGAAAATACCTGACCCAGAAATAGAACAGTCTGACACACACAGAAACCCCTTACCAAACTACCGTGACGTACCTCCACCAACCTATATGATCAATTCTGGCCTCCCAGAAGACTTTGTCCTAAAATCCTTTCACCCTCACGCTTTTGCCTGGGAATCTGGGATAGTGAAGATGAGACTGAGCAGGGGAAGAACTTTTGGCTTGATTTCTCTAGCAATAATGAGGAAGAAGTGAGGGGAATGACGGGCCGCAGCGGTTTTTTACAATGATATGGCAGAAAAGGGTAGAAAGTAAGAAAGTTTTGACAGATGGCAGAGAAGTGGTTGAGAATACAGAAAATACTGAAGGAGATACAGTACTGAGACAGTTGAAGAAGACCCGAGCACAAGTGAGTATCTGGGATTTGTTGTGTGCGTCTCAGGAGCACAGGTGGGCCATGGTTGAGGCCTTAAGTAAGATAGTGGGAAACGGAAAGATGCCAACCCTGCAATGTTTGTTGGGTCAGTGCAAAAGGAGGCTTTGCAGGCAATCACTTTTTCGAAAAAAATTCCGGCTGAAGGGAGAAACCATAATAGACCTTTGTTCATCAGGGCCGAGGAGGTAAAAGGCAAGAAAACTTCATGTGTGATGATGGATGACGGTCCGTCCATCAATGTGTGCCCGCTGAAAATTTTGGCGCGAGATTGGGTATGAAAGCGACAGACCTGGACCCCTCCAGCATGACTATAAGGCTTATGATGACCGTAAAATGAGAGTTAAGGGTACTTTTGTGGCTATGGTCAAGGTAGGCCCGATTGAAGATGAAGTTGAGTTTACAGTGCTGGACATCCCAGCCACTTTTGCCTTGTTGTGGGAAGGCCTTGGTTTCACAAACTTGGGTGCGTGCCTTCCACTTTACATCAGATGATAAAGTTCCCGTATGAGGAGGAGAAGTTGTTACTATCCGGGCTGAGGTAGATAAGGTCGTGGCTGCCTTGGAAATACAACCTTTCACGAGGTTTCAGGTGTCAGCTAATTTTGAGGAGTGGGTGGATCCTATGGTGGCTAGGATCATGAAAAAAAATGAAGTTCGAGCCGGGTGGGGTGGGTTTAAAATTGCCAGATTTCAGAGGACAAATTACTCGGAAGGGTTTGGGGTACAAATCTGATGAAGAAAAGCCGAAGGTCAAGAAAAAGGGCCTGAAACTGATGGAATGTTTTGTGAAAGCTTCTGGGTATCAATGGGAGCCTGAACCTGTGGAAGTTAATGGGATTGTGGTGCCTGGATTTGAGATCTTCCAGGATTTGTTGGGTGAGAAACCGCTGACTAAAAAAGCTGTGGAAGCAGAGAATTGGGAAGAAGAATTGATGAAGTTGGAAAGCCTGACTCTGGGAGAGGACAAAAAGCCTGAGGAAAACCTGGTTGTGGAGGAAGAAGTGTCTTTAGATGATGAAGACATTTACCTTCCTGATTTGTTTGAATGTACTTCCGCATTATCCAATAATAAAGACATTTCTTTTGCTTACTTGCCTGAGTCATTTCCATTTACTCTGCACGAATCAAGCATATTTGATATCAGTTCAGCCAGAACTACTGCATTTAACTTGGGTACACTTGAGAACCCCAAGGAAATTCTGATTGCAAGTGAAGTTACCTCCGAAGAGAGGGAGAAATTAGAAGAGGTATTGGTCAGATATGCCAAAGTGTTTGCTTGGTCCTATGAGGACATGCCTGGGGTAGACAGAAACATTGCCCAGCACAGAATACCAACTTATTCGAATATGAGGCCAGTAAAACAGAAACTCCGACGGATGAGACCAGAATGGGATGAGAAAGTCAGAGAGGAAGTTAAGAAACAGATAGATGTGGGGTTCCTGGAAGTAGTAAAGTATCCTGAGTGGTTGGCTAATATAGTGCCGGTGCCTAAGAAAGACGGGAAGGTCAGAATGTGTAGTGGACTACAGAGATCTTAAAGGCTTGTCCAAAAGATGATTTTCCTTTGCCGCATATAGATGTTCTGGTTGATAGTGCAGTTTTATCTGCTATGTATTCATTTGTAGATGGGTTTTCAGGTTACAATCAGGTCCTTATGGCTGAGGAAGATAAACACAAGACTGCCTTTGTTACCGAGTGGGGTACTTATTGTTACAAGGTGATACCGTTTGGGCTTAAGAATGCGAGAGCTACTTATCAACGGATGGCCACTACACTATTCCATGACTTGATGCACAAAGAGATTGAAGTGTATGTGGATGACATGATGGTGAAATCAGAGACAAGAGTTGGGCATATTGAAGCACTGGAAAGGTTCCTTAAGAGAGTTGACAAATACAACCTGCGGCTAAATCCCAAGAAGTGTCTGTTTGGGGTGACATCAGGGAAATTGCTTGGTCATACAGTGGGAATGGGCGGAATAGAGGTAGATTCTGAGAAAATCAAGGCAATCACAGAAATGCCAGCACCGAAGACTGAGAAAGAAGTCAGAGCATTCATGGGGAAGATTCAATACATCATTCGGTTCATTGCCAAGTTGACATCAGTGTGTGAGCCTATCTTCAAACTGTTGAGGAAAAATCAACCGGTAAAGTAGAATGAGTAGTGTCAAGCAGCCTTCGACAAGATCAGAGAGTACTTGGTAAAGCCTCATGTATTGAAACCTCCGAGATTGGGCAGACCTTTGATATTTTATTTGGCCGTAGAATCAGAAGCACTGGGGGCAATGATGGTATATGCAGATGAGACAGGGGTAGAACATGCAGTTTACTATCTGAGTAAGAAGATGCTCCCGTATGAGTCCCAGTATCAGGAAGTAGAGAAGATCTGTCTCGCAGTGGTATGGGCTTCCAGAAAATTACGGCATTATTTCCAGTCATACAAGATCCAAGTAGTGGCAAAGGAGAATCCTCTGAAATATCTGCATTCAGTGCCTTCGCTAGTGGGGAAATTGGGCAGATGGTTAGTATTGCTGACAGAGTTTGACATTGAGTATCTCACCTCCAAAGTGATCAAAGGGCGAGCAGTAGCAGAGTTTCTGGCATTGCAACCTGTTGATGGGGATCAGTATAAGTTTGAATTTCCAGATGAAGAGATCCAAGCAATAACAGTTCAGAGATGGAAGATGTATTTTGACGGAGCAGTAAATTACAAGGGAGCCGGAATTGGGATCGTGATAGTGACCCTCGAGGGAGAGACCTTGCCTTTGGCCAAGAGGTTGACATTCGGAGTAACTAACAACATGGCCGAGTATGAAGCATGTGCTTTTGGTTTGACAGCATTGATAGCCTTGAAGGCCGTGAGTGTGGAAATCTATGGAGATTCTATGTTGGTAGTCCAGCAGATGCGAGGAGAATGGGAGTTGAAAGAAGAACGGTTGAAACCTTACCTTTTTCACCTCAGAAAGTTGGCACAAGTTATCCCGGATTGTAAGTTTCAGCACTTGCCGAGAGAGAATCAGATGGCAGACGCACTGGCTACACTTCAGCGACTTGGGAAAATCCAGAAAAGTTAGTGATGAGACCGTTAATACTGACAACAGCAAGCAAACCTGTTTATGAGATAGAAAGAATTCTGGAAATAGAGGTCGACGATGGTAAACCTTGGTATCATGACATTCAGAGGTATCTGGAACATGGGGAACTCCCGGAAGGGGCAAGCAGAAAAAACAGAATAGCCGTTCAGAAGTTAGCTCCCAGTATGTGATTTTGAAAGGGGAACTGTACAAGAGGCAAGCAAACGGTATTTAGTTGAGGTGTTTAAGGAAAGAAGAAGCTCAGCATGTAATGGAAGAAGTACACGCGGGGGTATGTGGTCCGCACATGAACGGGTTGAATCTGTCCCACAAGATAGTGAGACAAGGTTTTTATTGGTCAACCATGGAAACAGACTGCGCGAAGATGGTAAAGCACTGTCATGATTGTCAAGCACATGGTAATTTGAATCACTTGCCGCACACAGAGTTGCACGGGTTGTCAGAGCCGTGGCCTTTCTCAGCATGGGGAATTGATATGATTGGAGAAATTCGTACGAATGCATCGAATGTGCATCACTTCATAGTAGTGGCAGTAGATTACTTCTCGAAGTGGGTGGAAGCCGAATCATTCCGCAATGTTATAGCAAAACAAAGGGCAAAGTTTATAGCTCGGAACCTCATTTGTCGGTATGGTATGCCGCATCATGTAGTGACAGACAACAGAGTTCAGTTTCAAGGAGAGACGAAGACAATGTTGCAGAAATACGGGATAGGCCACCACAAGTCATCACCGTACAGGCCGCAGGCAAATGGGGCAGTTGAGGCAGCCAACAAGACTATAAAGACGATTTTAGCCAAGATGACAGAGAACTGCAGAGATTGGGCCGAGAAACTACCATATGCTTTGTGGGGGTACAGAACATCAGTAAGAACAGCTACATGGGCCGCACCTTACTCTTTGGTCTATGGAATGGAAGCAGTATTGCCAGTAGAAGTGGAAATACAGTCTATGAGGGTATTAGCAGAGGCAGAATTACCGGAACATGAGTGGGCCGTACAGAGGTTTGATCAGTTAGCACTATTGGATGAGAAGAGAACGAAGTCTTTGTATCACATGCAGTTATATCAGAAGAGACTAGCCCGAGCATTCAACAAGAAAGTACGCCCCACCAAGATCAGAAAGGGTGATTTGGTACTTAAGCAATCAAGGCCGTCGACGACAGATCCAAGAGGAAAGTTCAGACCTAACTGGGAAGGACCTTACATAGTGCAGAAGGTAATGGGAAATGGAGCAGTGAAGCTATCAGACTTGGAGGGGAATGAGTTCACCGAGCCCATCAACGTAGACAGATTGAAACAGTACTTTGCCTGAAGGAGAGAAGACCGAGCAGTTACCAAGGAAATTGGCAGAAGACCTAACCCAACGGGATAAGAAAATCATTCATGCATACACGTAACGTTGCATTCTCTTCGTGTTTGTTCTTGGTTTTGTGTTCGCAGGTTCGAAGAAAAGAGAAAGCGGCAGAAAAGAGCCAAACAGCGTTAGCGCAGTTTCAGTTTTGGGGATGAGTCCCAGGGGGCGAGGCCCACATCAACAGTTTTTGGGGATAAGTCCCAGGGGGCGAGGCCCATATCAGCTTGGGGGTGAGGCCCATATCAGCTTGGGGGCGAGGCCCATATCAGTTTGGGGGTGAGGCCCATGTCAGCTTGGGGGCGAGGCCCATATCAGCTTGAGGGCGAGGCCCATATCAGCTGGGGACGAGGCCCATATCAGCTTGAGGGCGAGGCCCACATCGTCAGCAGTTTTGGGATGTGTCCCAGGGTCGAGGTACCTCTGTTGACAGTTGCAGTCCCGGGATGCGTCTCAGGGTCGAGGGCCCACTGCATCATCAGTTGTAGTTCCGGGATGTGTCCCAGGGTCGATGGCCCACTACATCATTTGTTCTAGGGCGAGGCCCTCATTTCCAGCGGTATCGGGATGCGTCCCAGGGTCGAGGTGCCCCCGTTTTCGGTTGTAGTTATTGGGATGCGTCCCATGATTGAGGTCCACTACAGCACCAACTCAGCTCGAGGCAGCAGACGAGCCAGGTAAGTGGAAATGCATTGCATAACTTTGATAGGATTGTTCAAAGTCACACACTGCACAAGTCCCATCAAAGTGAGGGGGACTGTAGGCATTGCATTTTTGCATGTGAAACCCGATGATGAGTCTCAGTTGGAGGCACTACCTTTTTTAGTTAAGGATATTGCGGGAAACGGTCGTCGGAAGGGAAGGGAACCGGTTTCGTTAGATCCTTATTCACTTGTTTAGCGTCAAGCTCACTTGTTGGACCTCCGTTTAGAGCACATTTGGCCCAAAAACCCCGCAAACCTTTTAACCTTGGCCCACAACCCTTGCCACCCACCTAAGCCCACTCACCAAACCAACACAACACCTAGCCCACCAAGAGAGGCCCACACGCCCATATCACCCTAAATTACATCCAAATTAAATCAAAATTAATTAAATTAAACATTAACTAAATAAAATATTAATTAATTGATATACCAAATTAAATAAGACATAAAATATAATTATACCAAATTGAAATATTGTAACTTCTAACTTAAAATATTATATACTAAATTAAAGAAATATATGCCTAATTAAAATCAGTCATAACCAATTAAAAATGTTGACTTCTTAATCTAACAAATTGTATTCCTAAACCAAGCCAATCAAATATTCAACCTTCCTAATTCACCAAAATTTGTCCCCCCTCAATCCATTGATTTCCTTATCCAACACCAAATCAAATCATCTCTTTAATGCCAAAATCCATTCCTTGTGAGACAAGGAGAAGCCCTAGCCCTTCTCTATATAAACAACCCCTAACCAAGACATACATTCCCTTCACAAGACAAAACTCACACGCAAATCACAGGAAGAAATCCTTGACATTACACGCAAATCACAAGAAAAATAGCAAACATTTCTCTTTATCTCCTCCCTCCATAGCTGAAAACATCACCTCCTCAACCATCCATTGCGAAAATATTACAGCCCATACAACCATCAAACAGCCCCTAATCACCACTGAAAACCAGCCCCATACACACCCCCAAACATCACAAAAATTCCCCCAAAAATAGCAGCTGCATCACCGAAATTTACACCAAAAACTGCACTGTTTCACACGCACAAACAGCAGCTAAAACACTTAAAACACCCCCCTAAATCACCTAAACCAGTAACAAAAAAAAAACTGCACTTTTAATCCTTAAGATAATCACAAAAAACTGCACCTAAAACCTCTAAAAAAAAAAAAAAAACAGTAGCTTTGAAGACCTGAAACAGTAAGCAGAGAGATACAGAGAAAACAGCAGCAAAACGGAGGTCAAAAGCAGCAAAACGGAGGTCAAACAGCAAGCAAAATAGCAAAACAGTGAGCTAAGACGCTAAACCAGTGAACCGGAGAAGTTGGGGAGCTTTAACCCTTCCGATCTCCGTGCAACGTAAGTCTGAAAGTCGGCAAAAAAGGTTAGACCTGAGGTTATTTTTCACACTTGTTTTCAGTTTTATCTTTATTATTTATTGAGTTTTGTTCGCATGATTACTATATTAAAATGCATGTTGTAGCCCTTGAGTAGATAAATATGCATATATTGTAAAATGATGTATGTTGTGGCCCTTGAATAAAATGAAAAATGTGTCGCCTCTCGTGGTATATAGGATGGAAATCCGGACATAAATTTCATAGCCGATTCTGAATGGACGGTAATATGATCTGTACTCGGGATACAACTCCACATACCACTTGAGTAAACGACGCATATTTTGTTTTATGTTGTTTTGATTTGTTTGTCATTCGTTACTTGACTTCCGCATGTTATTTGATTATGTAACGATGTGATCGAGCGCATGGGCTTAGTAAGTTGGATTAAAGGTCCCTTATTCTGAGGGGTTAAAATCCTTTACCACGATGGTTTGCCACGCCGATTGATGTATATTCGGTTGAATGTAAGATGTGTGCAATCGGGTATACGAAGTCCGATATTACTGTCTTTATTTTTATATGCATGACGTGATCGAGCGCATGGGCTTAGTAAGTTGGATTAAAGGTCCTCTATTTTGAGAGGTTAAAATCTTTTACCACGATGTTTTGCCGCGCCGGTTGATGTATATTCGATTGGATGTGAGATATGTTCAATCGGATACACCAAGTCCGATATCGTTGTCTTTACTTCTTTATATATGTATTGTGTTGTTTGCGCATGGGCTTAGTAAGTGCGATTAAAGGTCCTCTATTTTGAGAGGTTAAAATCATTTACCACGATGCTTTGCCGCGCTGGATAGTGTATCTTCGATTGGATGCTGAGATGAGTTCAATCGGATACATGAGATCCTGCATTGTGGATTTGTTTGTTTATGTATGTGTTGTATGCATCAGGTCCGGTTCCGTTCGAACGCGTTCTCGAATGCCACACGAACGCGAACCTTCTGTTTATCATTCGAATGTGTTTTCGAACGTTACGTGAACGCGCACGTAGTTTCTTAGTTTCATCATGCATCAGGTCTGATTCCGTTCGAATGCATCCTCGAACGCTATACGAACGCGAGAGTTCTGTTTACCGTTCGAACGCGTTCTTGAACGCTACGCGAACGCGCACGCACTTTCTTATTTTATCATGCATTTTGTATCATCAGGTCTGGTCATGTTCGAACGCGTTATCAAACGCTACACGAACGTGAACCTTCTGTTTACCGTTCGAACGCGTTTACGAACGCTACACGAACGCACACACACTAAACTGAGTCTGTCTCATCATATTTCATGCATAATTGCCTCTTGGGTGATCTCTCTTGCATTATGTAGTCAATCATATTATTTGTATCCCTGCATTTATCCATTCGATGTATTTATAAGATAGTGCTCAAGCATGATTAGGTTGTTCTTAGTTTTCCATATCATATGATCGAAATATGTTCATGAGATTGCCATATGATGTTGTATGTTGTGATGATTAATTTCATGCATGTGAACTTAGAAATATAATTATCATTGGAAATAAGTTGTTTAGGCTTGGCTAAATTATTGCATAAATCATTTTATTACAAGTGGCATAAGTAAGGGACCATTCTGAACCCAATGGTTTGAGGTCTTCCCTTACGAGGGGTGAGTGCGGCCTTAAATCTCATTTTCCCGGTTCACACCGGGTGGTGACTCCATTATTCTCCGGTTTAGTCCCACGTGGGCTACTCCGTACTCCCAACTAGGCCACGAGCCTAGAACATCATGCGTCGCCCAGCTTCTGTGTCCCACACCCGTGGCACGCCAATCCCATGTGTCATTATCAAATCCTTGGGTGGAAGTTTTCCGACCTGGTTCCCTTGACTTTTGAGGATCCAAAACACATCAAGGGATGTAGTACATGTGGGAAACGCGCAAACCCCTCGTGGCACGCCAATCCCGGGTGTCAATATCAAACCCCGAGACCGGAACGCTACTACTCCATGTCTTGCATCTTGGAGGAATAGCTCGAGTAAACCGGACCCATGGACGTTTCTTCCCCTGCAGATCGGCTGGTGAGTCCCGTTATGTATCATCAGGCCACCTGGCTTGGATTGGCCGAATGGCGCCCTTGATTGCAAGAGCCTCGGGTAAACCGGACCCATGGACGTTTCTTCCCTTGCAGGTCGGCTGGTGAGTCCCGTTAAGTACCATCAGGCCACCTGGCTTGGGTTGGCTGAATGGCGCCCTTGATTGCAGGAGCCTCGGGTAAACCGGACCCAGAGACGTTTCTTCCCTCGCAGGTCGGCTGATAATTCCCGTTATGTACCATCAGGCCACCTGGCTTCGGTTGACCGAATGGCGCCCTTGATTCCAGGAGCCTTGGGTAAACCGGACCCAGGGACGTTTCTTCCCCCGCAGGCCATGGACATTTCTTCCCCTGCAGGTCGGAAGGTGAGTCCCGTTATGTACCATCAGGCCACCTGGCTTGGGTTGGCTGAATGGCACCCTTGATTGCAAGAGCCTCGGGTAAACCAGACCCAGAGATGTTTCTTCCCCCGCAGGTCGGCTGGTAAGTCCCGTTATGTACCATCAGGCCACCTGGCTTGGGTTGGCCGAATGGCGCCCTTGATTGCAGGAGCCTTGGGTAAACCGGACCCAGAGACGTTTCTTCCCCCGCAGGCCAGGGACGTTTCTTCCCCTGCAGGTCGGCAAGTGAGTCCGGTTATGTACAATCGGACCACCTGGCTTGGGTTGGCCGAATGACGCCATTGATTGTAGGAGCCTCGGGTAAACCGGACCCAGGGACTTTGCTTCCCCTGCAAGTCGGCTGGTGAGTCCCGTTATGTTCCATCCGGCCACTTGGCTTGGGTAGGCCGAATGGCGCCCTTGATTGCAGGAGCCTCGGGTAAACCGGACCCATGGACGTTTCTTCTCCTGCAGGTCGGCTGGTAAGTCCCGTTATGTACCATCAGGCCACCTAGCTTGGGTTGGCCGAAAGGCGCCCTTGATTACAGGAGTCTCGGGTAAACCGAACCTATGGAGGTTTCTTCCCCTACGAGTCGGCTGGTGAGTCCCGCTGAGTACCACCCAGGAAAGGCACGCACGGGGTGTCCATTTCCCCCGTGGGGAATTGCCTGACCGCCCAGATCGGTGTATCCGTAGCCTGGTTAGCCGGGACACCGAATTGTAAGATTCAGAATTATGTTTTGGGAACCTCGGGTGGGATGCTGTCCCGGGGAATCCGAGTTGTTATTCGCACTTATGATTTCCTTTTTGGGGTATGTGCTAAGTCACCACCACCCCTTGTTAATTTTGCCTTCTTCCAATTTTTATTTTTCACTGGTCTGGCAAGGGGACGCCCGCGCCAGGGGTAACAGAGCCTCCGAGGTTGAAAACCTTCCCTCGTGTAAGTCTCAATTATTCCACTAGCTCGGGGCTGGATTCGTTCCGTCGAGTCTGTGTTATTCTACCAGCTCGAGGTTGGATTCATTCCGCCGAGTCTATATGTTCCATCTGCTCAGGGCTGGATTTATTCGGCCAAATCTATATATTTCACCAATTCGGGGCTGGATTCGTTCCGTCGATACTATATGTTCCACCAGCACGGGGCTGGATTCGTTCCGCCGAGTCTATATGTTCCACCAGTTCTGGGTCAGATTCGTTCCACCGAATCTGTTATTGTTCCACTAGCTCGGGGTTGGGGTGAACCCCACCGGGTCTGATATTGTTCCACCAGATCGGGGTTGGATTTGTTCTGCCGAGTCTATATGTTCCACCAGTTCGGGGCTGGATTCGTTCCGCCGATACTATATGTTCCACCAGTTCGGGGCCGGATTCGTTCCGTCGAGTCTATATGTTCCACCAATTCGGGGCCGGATTCATTCCGCCGAGTCTATATGTTCCACCAGATCGGGGCTAGATTCGTTCCGTCGAGTCTATATGTTCCACCAGATCAGGGCTGGATTCGTTCCGCCGAGTCTTTATGTTCCACCAGTTCGGGGCTGAAATCGTTCCGCCGAGTCTATATATTCCACCAGTTCGGGGTCGGATTTGTTCCGCTGAATCTGTTATTATTCCACCAGTTCGGGGTTGGGGTGAACCCCACCGAGTCTGATATTGTTCCACCAGATCGGGGCTGGATTCGTTCCGTCGAGTCTATATGTTCCACCAGATCGGGGATGAATTCGTTCTGCAGAGTCTATATCTTCTACCAGCTCGGGGTTGGATTCATTCCGCCGAGTTATGTTCCACCAGATCAGGGCTGGATTCATTCCGCCGAGTCTATATGTTCCACCAGATCGGGGCCGGATTCGATCCGCAGAGTCTATATGTTCCACTAGATCGGGGCTGGATTCGTTCTGTAGAGTCTATATGTTCCACCAACTCGGGGCTGGATTCATTTCGCCGAGTCTATATGTTCCACCAGATCGGGGCTGGATTCGTTCCGCTGAGTCTATATGTTCCACCAGTTCGGGGCCAAATTCTTTCCGCCGAATCTGTTATTGTTCCACCAGCTCGGGGTTGGGGTTAACCCCACCGAGTCTGTTATTGTTCCACCAGCTCAGGGTTGGGGTGAATCCCACTGAGTCTGATATTGTTCCACCAGCTCGGGGTCGGGTTACGTCCCACCGAACATATTTGATATCGGCTCGGAGACAAATGATTACCTCAGAGCCAGACCCAATTTGGCCGAATGTGAGATATATGAGGGCAAGTCAGAAAAATTTGAAACCCAAAATAGGCTAAGTTTAAAGAGCAGAACGAAAAGCAGTTGAGATAAGTATTAGAGGCAGAAGTTATGGTTGCAGTTACAAAAGAAATGTATTGTTGAAAGTACATGAGGCCCCCTTTGGGTCACCCTCATAGATCAGCCCGCGCATGAGCAGTTGTTTCTTCTTGTGCAGGCCCGGATGGTTGGACGACTGGTGCAAGCTCGACAGAGGAAAATTCAGCTTTAGCATGAGAGGAAATGTGGGATGCAATGTCGGCCTCAGGAACTTCAGGGGTGGGAAGCTCATACTGGATCTCTTCAGGAGTCATAGATTGAGGAACAGTTGACACGAGCTTCGGATCCTGGATTTCCTCCGAATGAAGAGTAATTAATTATCGGGCCTCTCCGCGGAGAGTTCTCCCTTGCAATAGCGGATGGTCATGTGGATCGGCTCCATATTAACCCCGGGGATCAGCATTGAGATGATCTCGGCACAATCTTCGATCCCTTTGAGCTGAGCACTCTCCAGCTCCCCCTCTAGTGCAACCTCCCTCTATTGCCTTTCAGCATCCCTCATCTGCAGTTCAGTTTCCCTCTCCTCAAGGTCGGCCTATCTCATTTTTAGCTCCTCGAGAGCCCGATCATTATCCTCAGTTATCCTTCTCAATTTGGCCTCGGTATTGCCCAACTCCCACCCCATGCGCCTACTTTCAGCCAGAGCAGCCTCCCGGTCCTTTTTGGCATTTTTGGCATTCTCCTTGGCCAGATTAGACGTATTGCGAAGGGAGTGATTCAGTTTAAGGGCCTCGTCCCTGACCCTCTCCAAAGCCTTGATTTTCTCATCCTTTTTGGCCAGAGCAACCTCTTGCTCCGTGATTTGACTTTGGAGCCTTTGCACCTGACCCCCCTCAGAAAGAAGACTCATGAGCATGTCTTTATTTCGCGCCATCAAGTAATTATCCTATGAGGAAATAGGAGAGATCAGACGGAGAAGCGGGAGATTATTTCTTCTGGGGAGATGTCCTCGAAGTGCGGGATCTTCTCGGGAGGCACCGCTTCGGCCAGTTGATTGAATACTGACACCAAGTGGGAGGTGGTTTCTCGGATTTTTTCACTAAGGTTGTCCACCCCAAGGGCCATGACGCCTTTTTCTTTTCTAGAGGAGGCCTCCGCAGTTCTGTTCTTTCTCCGGGTAGTCTGCCTTCGGATCAGAGGTTGTTCCTCCCATTCTTCTTCTTCTTGTTCGGAACCCCCTGATCCGATCAGGCGTTTTCGTTTGCTGGCAGACCTAGATTGGCCAGAAGATTGGGTTTCAGACGCCGAGACCGACCTTGGAAATGGGATTGTTGATTGATCAGAAGGGCGGGTCACTGTTTTAGTTTTAGCCTCCGCCACGGCCGCCTTTTTTCGGAAGGTTCCAGCTCCACTTGGCCCGGGCCTATTCGTCAATTCTTTGATTATGTTAAGAGCACTGGGTTGCCTCGACATTCCTGCCAAGTAAAAGAAGAAGACGTGGTCAATTCAGAAGTCAGATAAGTTCAGATCATTTATTAGCCGAGCAAGTAAGTGGATCAGCTAGAAAGTCAATGAGAGTCTACCCAGCCGCCTCGAGACTTGCGTATATGCACTCCGGATGAGCCCTGACTCCAAGAAGGCAAAGTCATTAACTACCCTCCTCCAGTGCAGGCGTAGCTCCGGGCCACCTTGATCCTAGCACGGACCACACAGGTTACCTTGGGAGGATCCCTCCAGCAGGCTAAAAAAGATTAAAGAGTTAGCATTTTTTTTGCATGAAAGTTGAGAGAGGAAGAGAAATTGAGACATCGGGTCCTAACCTTCCGCTCTGAAGATATCGGGTACTTCAGTCATTTTCGGGCACACAGACAAGGTCCGTCCCCAGTCGCCTATGGCCCAGAACTAGGGGTCTTTGAAATTTTTTTTGGTTTGTGGAAGGTCTTTGATAAAGGCGGAGGCGGAGGCATATGAAGAGAGATAATACCAACCGTGGTGAGTTTTTGGGTTGGCCTTCAGTTGGTAGAGCCTCTTCAGTTCTTCAAAAGTCGGTTCTCCGAGACCTGCCCGGTGCCAGATCACATGCAAATCGGCCAGGATTCTCCAGCTGTTCAAATTTAGCTGACATGGGACAATCTCCATCCTGGCCAGCATTCCGGTAAAGTATGGTTGAATGGGCAGCCGAAGACCGTACTCAAAAAAGGATGGGAGAATAGTGACTGAGCCCTCGTCGGGCTGGCTTGTACGATCACACGAGCCATGGACTTCTAGAGCTATGCCAATTGGGACTTCGTACTGCTGTCGAAGCACACATAGGGCATCTCCCGTGATGGTGGAAGGCTGATTCATGTCCAAGGCCGAATTACCCAGTTCTCCGGGCTCAGGATCTTTACGGGGGATTCTTTGGTGGTAGGAGTCATTTTTTACTTCAGAAGGGGTATGGGTAGTGTCCAAATCCTCGACGATGGGTGCCCCCGAGCTTGAGGAAGTTTCCGCAGCGCGAGGAGATTGAGGTTCTATAGGTTTGGCCGAAGAAGATTCAGCGTCAGACATGCCTAACAGACACCATGAAGTATAAGAAGATCAGTGATCAGTTTAGGACATCACAAGTTCGAAGGCTATTTCAACTACCGGGGACATGGGCCTACAGTCTCTAAATGCCTTAGCAATAGCCACAAACATCAAGTCTCTCCTTAAACACATACAACCAAACACGAAAAACCAAAAATCCGAAACACATGCATTACACCCCCGCGCCCATCCTATAATCGAAGAACACAAGTACAACACATCCAGTACCAAAACTAAAATCATATTCACAACACAAAAAAGAAGAACAAGCAACAATGAAATGATGCAGCAGATAGAAAGAGAAAGGGTCTGGCGGAAACTTACTTAGAGTGAGAAGAAGAGTCGGCGTTTGATCTGAACGGTTGGAAGTTTGCTGGTCTTACGAGCAAGTCTGCTTCTTTGGTTTGAAAATTGTAGGCTTCGTAAAAGGAAGAAAGGAGCACTGCTCCGCCTTTTTATAATCGGCATGATACAGTTTTGGCCGTTGGATCGGGAAAATTTTCGGATATGCACCGCATGTCATCTTTGAGCTCCGTCTGATCAGTTTGGGATAAGCGGCTGGGATTGGAAGACCTTTTGGCTACCTCGGGAACGGTCGGTTGATTTGAGTTTGGGCGGGAAGACCATAAGCTTTTGACAAGTGGCACGCCCGGGTAAAACCCTAGAAATTGATTGGATGGGCATTTATGAAGCTATGATGGCTTACAATTTTCGAGGGACGACTGTCATAAGGGTAAAAGGTAAATTTGGCTCAATTGAGAAAGAAGTTAAAAAAACATCGGCATCCCCCGAACCGAACACATGAGGATGATCGATGATGGTTTGGAAGAAGCCCGAAGAAGCTCTCTGTTTTGTTTCTAAGTCTGACCTCCAGTTTTGCTGCTTAGGATCACTTCAAATTTCTTGTAGTTCCCGGCACCAACTCGTACACTCGTTGGAACCGAGAACTAGTGGACATATGTTGATGTGGATTTTTGATACTAAGTCTTTTGTACAGTTCGGTAAGGGCAGGATATGAAATCCACCTCATCAGAAGGTCAAAGGATCAGAAAATATGTATCGGCTCTTCAGCCTGACATGAGACTCGGTTGATGAGTATGACCGACCAGAGGATGTAGCACAACATAGTTTTAGAGACCAACCACATGAGAGCTATGGCCGACCACACTAAATCAGGGAATCAGACAAAATCTACCAGCTCCTTGAGCAGATCGATGAGCTCGGATATCTCGGGTCAGGGCGGAAGTAATTCTGGAAGTATGACGAGTCATTTGGCCGACCTCTTGAAGACCGACAGAATATCAGAGGAGCTGGATCTTTCCTTCGACACGTGTCGTTTCTCAAGAGCACTTTACAGGTTGTCGCCATTATTATTACGTGTGGCAGAGGAGAAAACATAGGGATATGACTGACCGTCAGGCGGCAGGCTTACTTTCGGCGAGGGATGACTTGGGGCAGAAGACCCGTCAATCAGTCATGTATCACGCGGGAATCGTCATAAAGTTGTAGGAACAGTGTTGCACTTTCTTAGTATATAAAAGAATGGTAGTCTCATTTGTATAGGTTGGGTTTTTCTAGATAGCAACTTGTAACACAAAAGAATACCACTTGTAACTCCTTTCAACTGCTCGGTCGCGTTCTAGCCTGCCTCAAAACAGGTCGGCCGAGTCAGCTCTTGGCAATAAAAACAACCCTCATCGTTTTGTGCCCGTGGACGTAGATTGGATTCGCTCCGCCGAACCACATTAAAACTATCTTGTCAATTTGTGTGTTTTTCCCATATTCTACTAAATTTGCATTTGGTCTCCCCATAACCAAAAATTCAAGGTTGAGGGAAGGTTGTCTCGGGGGAGTTATCCCGAAACTGCCCCTGGGACGAAAATCAGCCGTCAACAAATAATAATAATTTGATTTGAATTATAAGTTACATTCAAGAGTTGTGTTGGTTCATTAAATTTAAAATTTAAATGGTATAATAATATAAGTGAAATAAATTTAAATGGTATAATAATACAAGTGAAATGGTGTGATGATGTTTCAATTAACTTGGTATGTGTAACTCACTATTTTTAGGATTTATTCATTAAATAAATTAGGAAAATCATTTAATAAATTATAAATTTGATTATTATAGAATTAAATTAACTAAAATATTTTCAATTATCACATATTAATATAATATTTGTAAGTGATAAAGTTGTTGTTAGTAATATAATATTTGTTGAGAATTAAAGTGTAATACTAAGAATGAATGCCTAAGATTTTCTAATGAGAAAGTGACTAAGAAAATTCTGACACCAAGGCGATAAGAGCCCAAGAGGGCATGGATTTAAGTGGTTACACCGAACCTCTATCGTCCTCTAGGAATTTTCATTTTTCCACCTATCATAAGAGATATTAGTCACAAATTTGAGAACTTGTATCATTTGGTGTAATTTCATTACTATCCAAAATAATAACAAGTGAATTTTTGGTGTAACACAAAAATTAGATCATAAATTTAATCATTTATCTTGTGTAGACTTATTGATAACCGTTCATATTTTATATTCTGACACACTCACAAAATAGTTCTTTACTCCTAAGTATAAAAGTGTCGAAGTAACAAAATAAACCGGTGAGTTCGGGGCCGATCCATAAGAAATATATTTAATAGGATAAAATAATAATTCAACTAATAAAATAAAAATAATAAAATAAAAATAATAAAATAAATACTATGGTTAAGGGATCCACTCTTGATATTTCAAATATAAAATAATTTTTACTTTTTATAAAAAATAAATTATAATTATTTCCTAATCAATTTATTTCAAGATTATCAGGTATTAATTATGTCAACACATGTTATCCGTCATGTATATAATTAGTCATGCCAATGTACTAAATATGCCAAAACATGTGTAAGCGTATTGTCTATAACTAATTCAGATCTTTAATAGTCAACTTTCTCGCATTGATGAGATTCAAGTATTATCTGTATCAATCGGAAACAGTCTACAGTTAGTCAAAAGTCATCAATAAACTAGAAATAGTAAGAATTTTATTTGGAAAATTATCACAATTTATAAAATATAATATAAATAAAAATCACATATATTTTCATATCAAGAGCTTCACACTTTATCATAGCATGATGCAAATTAGCAAAACAAGATATAAATAAGAACACTCATAATTTTATTATTAATAAAAAAAAAAGAAATTACAAAAATAAAAATAAAACACATAAAAATTTGTCCCACAAAATCTGAAGAGACCCATAAGAATTTCTTAAGTTGAAGAGGTGTGGAGAATCCTCTATTTATAAAGGTGTTCTTCACCTCTTCAATAATTGAAAAGCCAAATGTAAAAGTTGCAAAATCATATTATAGGGAAAGTTGCAGCGCAAATTGTGATAATCTTTTATTTTTTGAAAGCATATCTTGTCGAGACAATCTTTAATTTTTGGTTTTGTAATCAATTTCTTCACGTTGAGGATTCAGCAAAAAACATCTTGAGTGATTTGGTCTTATGTATTTATAATTCATTCTCCATGCCATTCATATACATTTGAATATCTGGTGGATGTGAAATCCACAAGGATGAAAAGCAAAAGTTGGATTTTGAGCAAGCAGTAAGCCAAGTACATTTATTCTTTCATAAGAAATAAAAATCACAATAAAATATATAAAACATAAATTTTATTATTATTTCATAATTGTGTTAAATTAAGGTATAATGAAACCACAAGTGTAAAATGAATAATTTTCCTTTTATTAAATGTACACTTTTTAGTGTTCATCATATTCTACAGTTACACATGGCTAGTGGAAATATCACAGTACTGGTTGCTAATGGAGAGAAGTCGGATAAGTTTGGTGGAGTAAACTTCAAACAATGGTGGAGCAAAATAATGTTCTACTTGACTACGTTGCAATTAGCCAAGATTCTCAAGGAAACTCCTCCGGAATCTGTGGAGGGAGAATCTGAAGCGGGTTGGCAAATGCGGGTCGAGGTATGGTCGCAAGGCAACTTCTTATGCAAGAAATAAATCTTAGACGGTCTTGACAACACCTTGTACAATATGTACCAAGGCATGACTTCTATGAATATACTCTGGGAATCTCTCGAGAAGAAGTATAAAATAGAAGATGTCGTGGGTGGTAGGTTCATGGACTACAAAATGGTAGATTCAATGGCGATAATGTCTCAGTTGGGTGAACTGCAGTTGATCATTAATGAAATATTGGATGAGACAATGAAACTCTGTGAGACATTTCAAGTTACCATAATTATTGAGAAGTTGCATCCCTCATGGAAGAATTTCAGGAGTGTAGGACACAGGACCTGGGCGACGCCGTTCCTAGGCTCGCGGCCTAGTTTGGGAAGTACTGAATAACATGGAGTCGCCACCCGGTGTGAACCGGGAAAATGAGATTTAAGGCCGCACTCACCCCTCGCAAGGGAAGACCTCAAACCGTTGGGTTCGGAATGGTCCCTTACTTATGTCACTTGTAATAAAAGGATTTATGTGATAATTTAACCAGGCTTAAATAACATTTATTTCCAAAGATATCATGCTTCTAAATTCATATGCATACATCAACAAATTCATCACAACATGCAACATCACATGGCAATCTCATGAACATATTTCAATCCTATGATATGGAAAACTAAGAACAAAATGATCATGCTTGAGTACTATCTCATGAACCTATTAACCAAATAACATGCTAACAGCCTAATCATGCTTGAATACAAATAATACAATTGGCTATATAACACAAGAAAGATCAACCAAGAGGCAATTATGCATGAATATGATAAGACAAACTCAGTTCAGTGTGTTCACGTTCGTGTAGCGTTCGTAAACGCGTTCGAACGGAAATGAAACAGAATGCTCACGTTCGAGTAGCGTTCGTAAACGCGTTCGAACAGAAATGAAACAGAATGCTCACGTTCGTATGGCGTTTGTTAACGCGTTCGAACGGAAATGAGACCTGATGCATGATAAGGCAAAATGTATGCGCGTTCGAGTTGCGTTTGTTAACGCGTTCGAACGGACACGGACCTGATGCATGATAAGGCAAAATGTATGCGCGTTCGAGTTGCGTTTGTGAACGCGTTCGAATGGACACGGACCTGATGCATGAAATGGAATGCAATACATAAACAGAAAATAAAGGGGCGCGGCGAAGTACTGCCGTAAAGGTGGCCTTTTGGGGCTCTTGATCTCTCAAAGAGAGGACCTTTAGACCAACATACTAAGCCCATGCGCTCGACTGAATCATGCATACAAAGAATTAAAAGCAATGATATTAAACATAGTGTGCCCGATTGAACGTATCTTGTATCCAACCGGGCACACATCAACCGGCGCGGCAAAGTAGTGTCACAAATGTGGCCTTTTCGGCTCTTGGTCTCCAAATGGAGGACCTTTGGACTAACTCACTAAGCCCATGCGCTCGATTGAATCATACATAAATAAGCAACATATTGAATTCAAGTAAAGAAAACTAAATAAACAAAAAGCAACACAACGAGAGAGAGATGGTGCCGTTTACTCAAGCGGTACGTGGAGTTGTGGCCCGAGTACAGATCATATTACCGTCCATTCGGAATCGGCTATGAAATTTATGTCCGAGTTTCCATCCGATATACCGCGAGAGTTGACACATCTCTCATTCATCCAATACCCACAACATGCATCCATAAACGAATCTCATGCGAATAGAATTCAATAATAATAATAAAAAGAACGAATATAAGCTAATGAAAATGTACCCTCAGGTCTAACCTTTTAAATCACCTCTCGGATGTACGGTACACGATCGTCGGAAGGGTGGATGCTCCGCAACTCTCCCGGTTCACTGTTCTCGTTCGTTGTCTTTACTGTTTTGAGTCCGTTTTGCTACTGTTTCCTTGTGGTTTCGCTGCCGTTTCCTCTTTATCTTTTGCTTACTCTTTTTAGGTGTCTTCTTCCTGTAATTTTTATGTGTGTTGTGTGTGAGTTAGGGACTAGCTAGTAGCTAAGGACTAGGGTTGAGAAGGTTGGTGAATGGTTCTTTTATAGGCAAAGGGTTGGGCTTGACAAGGAAATGGATTTGGCTAATTGAAGAGGGATTTGATTTGGTTTAGTTAAGGGAAGTCAAAGATTGAGGGGGGGACAAATCTTGGCTAGATAGGGAAGGTTGAATATTTGATTGGCTTGGATTAGGAATACAATATTTTAAGTTTGGGAATAATCTTATTAGATTGGGAATATAATTGGTTGATTGATTTTAATTAGGCATGATTATATTTTGATTTAGTGTGTGATTTGTTTAATTAGGCATGATTTTAGTTTAAGTTGGTAATTGTTTATTTTATGTTTGGTATATGTTTTATTTAATTAATTTAATTATTATCTTATTTAGTTAATGTTTTAATTAATATTTATTTATTTAAATTGGGATGTGTTTTATGGGCTTTGGGGGCTAATTGGGCTGGATGTGAGGCTAGCAGCAAAACCAGAATTACCGACACCGTTCGAACGCTTCCTCGAACGCGGCACGAACGCCCGCAATCCGTTTGACGTTCGAACGTAAACACGAACGCAGCACGAACGAAAACAGTGAACCTTGTTTATTCTGAATTTCCCCTTCCGATGTCCGTTTCCCGTGACTTCCGTGACTTAAAAGGTAGTGTCTCCAAAATGAGACTCATCATAGGGACTTATGTGTAAAAATGCAGTGCCTACAGTTGCCCCCACTTTGATGGGACTTGTGTAATGTGCAACAGTGACAATCCTATCAAAGTTTATGCAATGCATTTTCACTTACCTGGCTCGCCAGCTGCCGCTTGACTTACCATGTGTTGAGTTGAGTTGATTTGGTGGTGAGGTGTTGCGACCCCTGGTTCATTCCTGAACCGTGTTGTGATGTGGTCCATTCCCGAACCGTTACCGTAAGGTGTCCATTCCCGAACTGTTACTGTAAGTTGGTCCATTCCCGAACCGTGCTTCCATTCTTGGAGTGCCATTCCCGGCTTGTTCATTCTTGAACTCTGCTCCATTCTTGGATTGCCATTCCTGGCTTGTTCATTCTCGAACTGTGTTGAGATGAGGCTTTATTCCTCCCGAGCTTTATTCCCGAACTGTTGAGATGAGGTTTTATTCCTCCGAGCTTTGTTCCCGAACTGTGTTGAGATGAGGCTTTATTCCTCCCGAGCTTTATTCCCGAACTGTTGAGATGAGGCTTTATTCCTCCCGAGCTTTATTCCCGAACTGTACTGACATGAGGCTTTCTTCCCCTTGAGCTTTGTTCTCAAACTATACTGATATGAGGCTTTCTTCCCCTGGAGCTTTGTTCTCAAACTATACTGACATGAGGCTTTTATTCCCCTGGGCTTTGTTCCCGAACTGTGTTGATATGAGGCTTCATTCCCCTGGGCTTTATTCCCGAACTGTGTTGAGATGAGGCTTTATTCCTCTGGGCTTCGTTCCCGAACTGTACTGACATGAGGCTTTCTTCCCTTTGAGCTTTGTTCTCAAACTTATACTGATATGAGGCTTTCTTCCCCTGGAGCTTTGTTCTCAAACTTATACTGATATGAGGCTTTCTTCCTCTTGAGCTTTGTTCTCAAACTATACTGACATGAGGCTTTCTTCCTCTTGAGCTTTGTTCTCAAACTATACTGATATGAGGCTTTCTTCCCCTGGGCTTTGTTCCCAAACTGTGCTGAATGTGGGCTTTATTCCCGAGTTTGTAGGCTTTCTTCCTGAACTGAACTGAATGTAGGCTTTCTTCCTGAACTGTTGAGATGATGGTCCATTTCGAACAGTGCTCCATTTTCGGTGCCATTTTCGGCGAGTGATGAGATGATGGTCCATTTCGAACCGTGCTCCATTTTCGAAGTGCCATTTTCGGCAAGTGATGAGATGATGGTCCATTTCGAACCGTGCTCCATTTTCGGAGTGCCATTTTCGGCGAGATGAGATGATGGTCCATTTCGAACCGTGCTTCCATTCTTGGAGTGCCATTCTCGGCGTGCTCATTCTCGAGCTGTCCATTCCGGACTATATCTCCATTCTCGGAGTGCCATTCTCGGCGTGCTCATTCTCGAGCTGTCCATTCCCGGACATATATCTCCATTCTCGGAGTGCCATTCTCGGCGTGCTCATTCTCGAGCTTTCCATTCCCGGACTATATCTCCATTCTCGGAGTGCCATTCTCGGCGTGCTCATTCTCGAGCTGTCCATTCCCGGACTATATCTCCATTCTCGGAGTTTCATTTCCGACTTGGTCATTCTTGAACTGCCCATTCCCGGACCATATCTCCATTCTCGGAGTGCCATTCTCGGCAGAACTGATCTGATGTGATATGGGCCTCGCCCCCAGAATGTCATACCTGACAATGCTGATACTGATATAATGTGGGCCTCGACCCTGGGACTCATTCCCAAACTGTGTTTGATGTGGGCCTCGACCCTGGGACTCATCCCCAAAACTGATGTTGAAGTGGGCCTCGGCCCCAACTGCTACTGACATGGGCCTCGCCCCCAGATTGATGCTGATGTGGGCCTCGACCCTCGGGATTCATTCCAAAATTCTGCTGATGCGGGCCTTGGCCCTGGGATTCATTCCCTGGATTCATTCCAAAATTCTGCTGATGTGGGCCTCGACCCTGGGACTCATCCCCAAAACTACTACTCATATGTTACTGATTCTGGTTGTCTTGTCTTTGCCGCTTTCTTTTTTTTCTCTTATGAAACCTGTTATTTCAAAACAGAGCAAACACAAAAAGGATGCAAAATGTGTTACGTGTATGCATGCATGCATGATTGGGTTTCCTATCCCGTTGGGTTATGTCTTTTGCCGGTACTCCTAGTGGTTGCTTGGTCTTTTGACAAGTCTGTCCTCTTCCCTAACCAACATGTATCTATGATGGCTTTCAGAATACAAGGGTTAACATGATGTATGTATGCATGAGGTGCATGAGATGTATATAACATACTAAATCAATTAAAATTTTCACACAAATCGGCCTGTTATCATTTTAGAATCTTTCGGGCTAACTGTCATAAGAGTGAACCCGTCCCAGTTTAAATGGCCAACGAGTTTATGTCTTATGGCAAAGAGCCCAACTAAATCCAAATGATAATATTCCGAACACAATCATAAAATGGCCCACTGTTATTTAGAAGCCTTTTGGCCCAATCGTCATAAGATGTGTTCTTGTCCCAGTTTAAATGGCCCAACAAGCCCATATCACATGATAAATGGTCCAAATGGATCCAAACAACGATGTTCCCAAACACAAGCATAAAAGATGATGCAAACATGACATAATAATTTTTACAAAGTGGCCCATCAACATTTCAGAAACTTTTGGCCTAATAGTCATAAGGTGTGAACTTGCCCCAGTTTAAATGGCCCAGCAAGCCCGCATTTCTGACAATAGTCCAACTGCATCCAAATGAGGATGGTCCACAAGCACATTTTCAAGGAAATAATTGTTACTTTAGCCAACCCGGTCTATGGGTGGGTTAGTAAGAGTATAGACAAAGGCTCTCACCGGCGAAGGATGGCCCACAACTAGGTTTCCCCACTCAAGGGTTCGAGCAACCAAGTGAGCGCACCCTTTTTTATACACTAAGGTACGTGCCAATGAGCTATGGTGTGTGACGGACTGTCAAATGGATTTCCCGTTGTAGATCCCCCAGAGAGAAGGTGGAGCGAGGCTCACTTAAATACCCAAGCCTCTTAGGCTCTTATCGCTTGTTGTCAGGAATAAACAACGAGTCCTCCAAATTAGTCCATCACAATAGGCTACAAGTAGATGGCTATCTAGGTGCCTTCACAGCTTTTCCTTCTAGAAAGGTAGTGAATGAAGGAAGACACCAAACCATTACCTAGCCCAAAAATGCCTTTGATTAAACCCTTACTTTATCCACTATAGACACGGTCAATTAAAACACAAATCCAAACATCACAAGTCAATATTTCGGGGCCAATTCTCTATCCCAGTGGAGTCGCCAGACTGTAGGACACAGGACCTGGGCGACGCCGTTCCTAGGCTCGCGGCCTAGTTGGGAAGTACTGAATAACATGGAGTCGCCACCCGGTGTGAACCGGGAAAATGAGATTTAAGGCCGCACTCACCCCTCGCAAGGGAAGACCTCAAACCGTTGGGTTCGGAATGGTCCCTTACTTATGTCACTTGTAATAAAAGGATTTATGTGATAATTTAACCAGGCTTAAATAACATTTATTTCCAAAGATATCATGCTTCTAAATTCATATGCATACATCAACAAATTCATCACAACATGCAACATCACATGGCAATCTCATGAACATATTTCAATCCTATGATATGGAAAACTAAGAACAAAATGATCATGCTTGAGTACTATCTCATGAACCTATTAACCAAATAACATGCTAACAGCCTAATCATGCTTGAATACAAATAATACAATTGGCTATATAACACAAGAAAGATCAACCAAGAGGCAATTATGCATGAATATGATAAGACAAACTCAGTTCAGTGTGTTCACGTTCGTGTAGCGTTCGTAAACGCGTTCGAACGGAAATGAAACAGAATGCTCACGTTCGAGTAGCGTTCGTAAACGCGTTCGAACAGAAATGAAACAGAATGCTCACGTTCGTATGGCGTTTGTTAACGCGTTCGAACGGAAATGAGACCTGATGCATGATAAGGCAAAATGTATGCGCGTTCGAGTTGCGTTTGTTAACGCGTTCGAACGGACACGGACTGACCTGATGCATGATAAGGCAAAATGTATGCGCGTTCGAGTTGCGTTTGTGAACGCGTTCGAACGGACACGGACCTGATGCATGAAATGGAATGCAATACATAAACAGAAAATAAAGTGGCGCGGCGAAGTACTGCCGTAAAGGTGGCCTTTTGGGGCTCTTGATCTCTCAAAGAGAGGACCTTTAGACCAACATACTAAGCCCATGCGCTCGACTGAATCATGCATACAAAGAATTAAAAGCAATGATATTAAACATAGTGTGCCCGATTGAACGTATCTTGTATCCAACCGGGCACACATCAACCGGCGCGGCAAAGTAGTGTCACAAATGTGGCCTTTTCGGCTCTTGGTCTCCCAAATGGAGGACCTTTGGACTAACTCACTAAGCCCATGCGCTCGATTGAATCATACATAAATAAGCAACATATTGAATTCAAGTAAAGAAAACTAAATAAACAAAAAGCAACACAACGAGAGAGAGATGGTGCCGTTACTCAAGCGGTACGTGGAGTTGTGGCCCGAGTACAGATCATATTACCGTCCATTCGGAATCGGCTATGAAATTTATGTCCGAGTTTCCATCCGATATACCGCGAGAGTTGACACATCTCTCATTCATCCAATACCCACAACATGCATCCATAAACGACTCTCATGCGAATAGAATTCAATAATAATAATAAAAAGAACGAATATAAGCTAATGAAAATGTACCCTCAGGTCTAACCTTTTAAATCACCTCTCGGATGTACGGTACACGATCGTCGGAAGGGTGGATGCTCCGCAACTCTCCCGGTTCACTGTTCTCGTTCGTTGTCTTTACTGTTTTGAGTCCGTTTTGCTACTGTTTCCTTGTGGTTTCGCTGCCGTTTCCTCTTTATTTTTGCTTACTCTTTTTAGGTGTCTTCTTCCTGTAATTTTTATGTGTGTTGTGTGTGAGTTAGGGACTAGCTAGTAGCTAAGGACTAGGGTTGAGAAGGTTGGTGAATGGTTCTTTTTATAGGCAAAGGGTTGGGCTTGACAAGGAAATGGATTTGGCTAATTGAAGAGGGATTTGATTTGGTTTAGTTAAGGGAAGTCAAAGATTGAGGGGGGGACAAATCTTGGCTAGATAGGGAAGGTTGAATATTTGATTGGCTTGGATTAGGAATACAATATTTTAAGTTTGGGAATAATCTTATTAGATTGGGAATATAATTGGTTGATTGATTTTAATTAGGCATGATTATATTTTGATTTAGTGTGTGATTTGTTTAATTTAGGCATGATTTTAGTTTAAGTTGGTAATTGTTTATTTTATGTTTGGTATATGTTTTATTTAATTAATTTAATTATTATCTTATTTAGTTAATGTTTTAATTAATATTTATTTATTTAAATTGGGATGTGTTTTATGGGCTTTGGGGGGCTAATTGGGCTGGATGTGAGGCTAGCAGCAAAACCAGAATTACCGACACCGTTCGAACGCTTCCTCGAACGCGGCACGAACGCCCGCAATCCGTTTGACGTTCGAACGTAAACACGAACGCAGCACGAACGAAAACAGTGAACCTTGTTTATTCTGAATTTCCCCTTCCGATGTCCGTTTCCCGTGACTTCCGTGACTTAAAAGGTAGTGTCTCCAAAATGAGACTCATCATAGGGACTTATGTGTAAAAATGCAGTGCCTACAAGGAGTTATCTGAAATACAAGAAGAAACATATGAGTTTTGAAGATTTAGGAGTTCGATTGCGAATTGAAGAGGACAACAAGATGTCCAAGAAGGCTAGCTACAAGACCATGCAGTCTAAGGCCAACATCTTTGAGGGTGGAAAAAATAACAAAAAGAGAAAGAACAGTGGAGCT
This sequence comes from Zanthoxylum bungeanum, assembly GCA_019454045.1. Lineage (NCBI taxonomy): Eukaryota > Viridiplantae > Streptophyta > Magnoliopsida > Sapindales > Rutaceae > Zanthoxylum > Zanthoxylum bungeanum. The sequence continues at coordinate 58,202 of SKCR01018890.1, forward strand.
GATTCTTCTCAAGGGAATAATAAGAGATTCAAATGGAAGTGCTATGTTTGCGGTAAAGGTGGTCATACGGCTAAGGACTGTATAAATAATAAGTCTCAAGACAAGGACAAGAAAAAGAAAAATGAGGCTCATGTCACTAAAGATGAGATAATGATTGATGAAATTTCAGAGATGAACCTTTCAGCAGTTGTGACAGAAGCTAACTTGGTTGGTAACCCGAGATAGTGGTAGGTAGACACGGGGCTACTCATCTTATTTGTGATGATGACAATATATTTTCCTTATATCAGAAGGTTAAGGGTGGTGATCATCTGACCATAGGGAACTCGTCTACTTCCAAAGTGGTTCTGAAGATGACATCTAGGAAGGAGCTCACATTGAAGAATATTTTGTATGTTTCTGATATTCGTAAGAACTTAGTTTCAGGTTTCCATCTCAGCAAGAATGGTTTTAAGTTAGTTTTTATTTCTGATAAGTTTGTACTGACCAAGAATGATCTTTATGTAGAAAAATGATACCTCACTGAGAGCCTTTTCAAATTCAATGTAATGAATGTCAATCGACACAATGTTATTAATAATAAAGCCATATCTTCTGCTTATATTATTGAGTCACAAAATGGCATGGTAGGTCGGGGCATGTTAATTATGATATAATGCATATATTAATTAACATAGACATTATACATAGATTTACAATTGATAACCAACATAAATATGAAACATGTGTTGAAGCAAAAATGAATAGAACATCATTTCATTCCATATAATGAAGTTCTGGACCATTGGAACCTATTCATACCGATGTGTGTGATATGAATGTTGTGCCATCTAGAAACGGTAAAAAGTACTTTGTCATTTTTATCGATGATAACACAAGATTCTATTATGTGTATTTGCTAAGGAGCAAAAATAAAGATATTGAGAGCTTTTTACATTATAAGAACGAAGTTGAAAATTAACTTGGCAAGAAAATCAAAAGAATCAGGAGTGATAGGGGAGGTAAATATGTGTCACGATTCGGTGAATATTGAAATTATTCGTGAAAATATTGCTCCTTATTCGCCTCAACAAAACGGGATTGTAGAACAAAAAAATCAAACGTTGAAGGAAATAATGAATGACATGTTGACAAGCTCTGGTTTACCTTAGAACTTATGGGGGGAAGCCTTGCTTTCTGCCAACTACGTTCTAAATAAACTACCTCAAAAAAGATTGGACAAGACACCATATGAATTGTGGAAAAGTCACGCACCTTCTTACCAATACCAGAAAGTGTTGGGGTGTCTTGCCAAAATGATGATACCTAAACCAAATAAGGTTAGAATAAGACCAAAAACTATTGACTATATATTCATTGGATATGCTCACAACAATAGCTCATATCGATTCTTAGTTCGTAAATATAAGATTCCTGACATCAATCTAAATATGATAATTTAGTTAAGGAATGCAGCATTCTTTGAAGAGACATTCCCTTGTAAATTAAAACAAGAACGGAATCTCTCAAAAGAACCATTGACGGTGTTATGAATAATGATCAAGTTAACTAAGAATTAGATAAATATGAAAATATTGAGGAAAATGAACCTAGATGTAGCAAGAGAGGAAAAACGTCTAAGTCATTTGGACCTAATTTTCTAACATACATGTTAGAAAATGAACCTAAAAGCTATAGATAAGCAATGTCTTCTCCGGATACTCCTTTATAAAAATAGGCTATAAACTGTTGGGATATATGCCCTAGATCATAATGTAATATGTAAACGAGATTTTATTTTAAGTAATAAACAATACAGTTATTCATTTATTAAAATGTTGATTTTAAAGTCGCATATTATAAATTATCATGTATGTCATTGGATATTAAATGTACTTTCAGAATTAGATAAGTGTTATACACAAGAGAATTTAAGTATGAAATTAGTAATCCTAAATAGTCCGTAGAGAGCAAACAAAGACAGACACTTTGTTTGTGATTTATCTACAACTACGGTCTATTCCATATTGTATGACGACTTTGATCCGGGTTCGTTCTTGTGGTGACATGAGAATTGAGGCATCTTATATGATGCGATCATATATGACTGGACCAAGATATAAATAAATTTCTTTTAATATCCGTTAATTAACGAAATTCATATCAGTCTAATAGATGATCATATATGAGTTGATCTCAATCTTGAGTGTACTACGAACTCCTGCATGACAGGCTATGTCCTTTGATTTACAAATGTGGGGTTAATGAAGAAATCCTGACTAATAGCTACATATTTTGGGGACATAGTTTGGTGTGTGACTGGGGACGTTTACATAGATATGAAATTCACTCCTTATTGCGAGAAGTAGATGAATATCTTCCTTAAGAGTTGATTCGGTACCTGAATGGTTAGAGCGCTCTATTCTTTCTATTACGAATAGAAAGATTAATATTCATAATAGTAATGAATAAATCGTTCATTAATAAATCGTTCATTAGAGAATCAATGGTACTTATGGTACAAAATAATTAAAGGGATATAACAGACATTATGACCCGACTCTAATTATGAGATACTCATGGATGATCAATTTATATGTAATGATTATATCGGTGGACGCCGATGATTTTTGGTATATTATATATTTGCTGTAACGAGAGTGCAATTTTAGATTTTTAGTGGAATAACCTAAAGTTAATAATTCGAAATATTTAATTAAAGAGTTTTAATTAATATTTCGAGATTATATGAGCTCAAAATTGTAGGTCCATTTGGTCCCCGTCTTAGCTCGTTATAATATAGAGATCCATGAAATAATTGGATAGTCCAATTATAAACTCACTTAAGAAAATATTAAATAATTGAGAATTATTTAATGTCATAATTATTAACTACTCCTAATCCAATTAGGAATTTACGGATCCAAACTGCCTCTGTTGCTGCTTCAGCTGCAGCAATATATTCCACTTCTGTTGTTGAATCGACAACAGTCTCTTGCTTGGAAGATTTCCAGCTTACTGCTTCGTGGTTCAAATAAAATATGTACCCCGATTGTGACTTACAGTCGTCTTTATCGGTTTGGAAACTTGTATCGGTATACCCTGTTACCTCAAGTTCTCCATCTCCATAGATTAAGAAAGCATCCTTAGTTCGTCTAAGATACTTAAGGATGTTTTTAACCGCCATCCAGTGACCATCACCTGGATCGGCCTGATAGCGTCTGCACATGCTCAAAGCATATGAGACATCATGTTGCGTACATATCATGGCATACATGATCGATCCGACTACCGAAGCGAACGGGATCCGACTCATGTTGTCTATTTCATCTTGAGTTTTAGGACACATGTCCTTAGATAGAGTGACAGCATGTGACACTGGCAACAGTCCCCTCTTAGACTATTCTATGTTAAATCTCTTCAACACTTTGTCAATGTACATGCTCTGGGAGAGTCCAAGCAGCTTTCTAGATCTATCCCGGTAGATCTTTATACCCATAATAAAGGCTGCTTCTCTCAGATCCTTCATGGAGAATTTTAATGAAAGTCAAGCTTTCACCGATTGTAGCATGGGAATGTCATTTCCAATAAGCAATACATCATCAACGTAAAGGACAATAAATGTCAGTGCGCTCCCACTAACCTTCTTATATACACAAGGATCATCCTCGTTTTGAACGAAATCATATTATTTTATGATCTCATCAAAACGTTGGTTCCAAAAACGCGATGTTTGCTTCAATCTATAAATGGATCGATTTAACTTGCAAACCTTGTCTGCATGTTTAGATACGACAAAACCGTCAGGCTGTTGCATATAAATATCCTCCAAAAGGTTTCCGTTAAGGAAAGCGGTTTTGACGTCCATCTGTCATATTTCGTAATCGAAATGTGCAGCAATAACAAGCATTATCTGAATGGATTTAATCATGGAAACAAGTGAAAAAGTTTCGTCGTAATCGACACCATGTCGTTGATGATACCCTTTCGCTACAAGCCTAGCTTTGTACGTATGTACGTTGCCATTCATGTCGGTCTTCTTCTTGAAGACCCATTTGCAACCAATAAGCTTTACGCCCTCCAGTGCATCAACCAGTGTCCAAACTTGGTTGGTGTACATGGAATCCATTTCGGACTTCATGGCATCTTGCCATAAACCGGAGTCGATACCTTGTATCGCTTCCTCATACGTAGCCGGTTTGTCTTCCTCAATAAGATTAATATCCACATGAGGTGAGATCATAAACCCATACCTCTCAGGTTGTTTTCTGACTCTCTCCGACCTATGCGGTTCTTGTGTATTCGAAGATTGTGGTACAGTCTCATCCCTGATGAACTGTTCGTGTTCCATTAAGGATTCTGTGCCAGGAACAGTATCACTCCGACTTTCATTGAGTTCTACTTTCCTCTCACTAACCACTGCATTTAGGAATTCCTTCTCAAGGAAAACCGCATGTAGAGCAACAAATATTTTGTTCTCTTGTGGGTTGTAGAAGTAATATCATTTGGTTTCCCTAGGATAACCTACAAATAGACACTTATCCGATTTGGGTTCAAGTTTGGTACCATCCAAACGTTTGATGTATGCCCAGCAACCCCAAATCTTCAGGAATGAGAAACCCAGTTTCTTTCCTGTCCATATCTCATACGGAGTCTATTGAACAGACTTTGACGGAACCTTATTCAAAATAAGTATTGCACTGTTCAATGCATATCCCCAGAAGGAAATAGGTAGCTCTGTGCGACTCATCATCAACCTTACCATGTCTAACAAAGTTTGGTTTCTCCATTCAGACACACCGTTTAATTGCGATGTTCCGGGAGGAGTCCACTGTGAAAGAATACCATACTCTTTCAAGTAATCAAGAAACTCATTGCTTAAGTATTCTCCACCACGGTCCGACCGTAATGATTTAATACTTTTACCGGTCTATTTTTGTACTTCATGTCGAAACTCTTTGAATTTCTCAAAGGTTTCCGACTTGTGTCTCATAAGATACACATAACCATAACGCGATGCATCATCTGTAAATGTTAAGAAGTATTCATATCCACCTCTAGTCTGGCTAGACATGGGCCCACATACGTCACTATGAACGAGGGCTAACAGTTCGGTGGCACGTGCACCTTTACCGCTAAAAGATATTTTAGGCATTTTGCCTAACAAACAAGATTCGCAGACATCATATGAATTTGGATCAAATCTGTCCAAGTACCCACTCTTCGAAAGTGTGGATATGCGAGTCTTGTTAATGTGTCCCAGACGACAATGCCACATATAAGTTTCATCTTTGTTACTTAGTTTAAGCCTTTTGTTTGTTACATTATATGTTTGAGATTGATTTATATTCAAAATCTAAAGACCATTATTCATATCAGCTGTTGGTTTCTATAATATGTCCCAAACAAAGATTAAGCATGTGAAATACTATAAAGAATATATATGAACATGAAATATGGCGGAATCATACTTACAATGCCTTGTGATGAAGTAGATGATCAAATGGTAGAAGCTCCAAGTGGTGGAGGATTCGGCCAAGAGGAGGAAGAAGACTTGAAGCTCCAAGCTATTGTATTCCAAGCTCTTTGATGGTTTCCCTATCACCTCTTTTGATCCCTTGCTTGTGCTAGCAAAAATGGAGAAATAGAAGATCAAATCTTCCTTGCCCTTGTCAATGGAGTTCACGGCAATTTGAGAGAGAAGAGAGAGTTTTTGTGTAATGTCTTGATTAATTAATTTTGTATTACCAAAAATCAATTTATATTTATGTTATAATTTATTAAATTAATAATAAATCTATGACATAAACCATGCAATGGCTTAGAGTGTCAAACACTCAAACTCCATGCAAAGCATTTGAGTGAAATGCACACTATCACCATGCAATGCCTTATCAATAAAATAATGCATATAATGACAAGTGTCATGTGGGCCCCACACGTTTCCCAATGAAAGTGGGCCCACGTCCACTCACGCGTTCGGGTTCGATATTTCCGAAATACCGAGCTAGCGTCGCGACGTTAATTAAATCGGATTTAAATAAATAATCGCTCCTAGCGAAATTATTATTTACGTCGCTTACGAATTAATTCTAAATTAACTCGTATGCCCGAATTAAAATCTAATTTTAATTTCGCGTCGAAATCGAATTTCGATTATTATATCGAATATAATAATTTTATCGATTAATTCCAAATTAATCGTTCTCTCTCTCTGAATAAGGCACTTTATCCGAGATAAAGTTTCTCCGCAATTAATCCAAGATTAATTAAGTTCGAATCAAATATCATAGGTGAATCTTCAGGAAGCGACCCAAGAGATCTCCGGATATTTTGGCAGTAAATACGGTCGTCGGATAATCCGAACACGTACGTACCTCGTACTACGTCTTTACCGATTTACAAGACAAGGTTGGCTTCTAGCAAAGCGCCATGCCTACCCAATTCTCCAGAAATATTCTTATAGGAATATAAGATCTGTATCAGGCGTAGTATACCGTAGTATTGCGTACATCGATCCAGTATCGGATGATCACATGCTAGGCCTGGGGCTGGAGATGTGTCTGCCCCGTACGAAACATATATCGGACATCAAGCAGCTAGTCTCTTTAAATCAGACAATCCTGACCTAGTCATATTGTCCCGACGGTTGCAACCTTTTATAGAGTACTAGTTCTGTGCCCTGCGTGATCATCGCCTCCATATGTCTGAAGCGATACTTCCATCTTGACATCACATCCAGTACACTACGATTCTCGATAAACCCAGAAGAGGTGTACACAGAACCGGTTAGGGTCCCCAACCACCAAAACCAAAGTTTACCGATTGTCGCAAGTACTAGCGATGTAAGTCTCAGGTTAAGACCATATACACTTACCCTGATGCGGCCTCCCATAGACACGCAGACATACTACCAATGGGATTCCGCGGGGTCTATCCAGAGCGAAGCTGTTTTCCGTACCATCGGTAAAACACAACCTCCTATTGCACTTGCATAAGTATCCAATACTTAAATATATGAGAACTATGCTGTTGTGCCCTCACAACGTGCACAAGCGCAATACTAGTCTATTCCGTATTATCGATGTCCGATCTCGATAATACTCCGACTAGGGATATTTAATGATTTAAACTTTTATAGATTGATACTGTCTCATATCATCTCAATCCAGTATTAATCATATGGACTTTCGCCATTTATTAATCAAAGTAAATATTATTACAAAACGGCAAAAGGCAATTTCATTATCACATAGTTAATTTTGTACAATAATACAATATCATTTACAAACAGTGACGCTATGGGACATAATGTCTAACATCAGCACTGCATATCTCCATATCATTTTTATACATAAAACACCCAGTGTTTCTAAAAACAAAAGTATAGCCACATTGGGCCAATAAAGATACAGATATAATATTTCTAGTCAAACTAGGTACATAATAATAGTCTGAAAGATTAAGTACATGCCCCAAGGGCAGTTCCAAAATATAAGTCCCAACAGCCAAAACGGTGACTCTTGTCCCATTTCCAACTCGGAGGTCTATCTCTCATGAGGCCAGTCTCCTGCTAATCCGCAGATCCTGCACATCAGTACATATATGAGTACCATAACCAAAATCAAAAATCCAATTTTTAAAACTAGAAGTAGACATGTTTATTTCTATAACAAACATACCTGAAGCTGGTGTCTTGCCCGCTTTGATTTCCTTCATGTGCGCCTTGTACTCACGGAAGTCACGCTTCCAGTGACCCCGTTTGCCACACTGCAGGCATACATCTTGGGATTTGTCTTTTGCCTTCCCATAAGACTTTGACGATTTGGCATTGCCCTTTTTCTTCTTCTTCTTCTTCTTCTTTACACCTCCAGTAGCCTTCGGCCAAGCCTTGGGAGACTGAGATGTTGAAGCGAAGTGCGCCTCGGGCTTTTTGCCCTTCATTAGCTCTTTTTCTGCTTCACCCAACATTGCCATCAACTCTCCAAGAGTATGGTCTTGGTTCATCATATTGTAGTTCAAGATGAACCCGCTCCAGCTGTCAGGAAGAGACTGCAAGATCAAATCTATAGAAGTCTCAGCCTCAAAGGTTATGCCTAGCTGACCCAACTGTTCAATGTCAGCAATCATCTCCGACACATGGTGCTAAACATATGTACCCTCTGACATTCGAGAGCGAAAAAGCTTCTTCTGTAATTCATACCTTTGCGATCTAAGGTTAGATCGATGAAGGTCCTTCAATTTTGCCATCATAATATAGGGATCCAATCCCTTGTTTTGGCGACGAAATTGAGGGGTCATCGCAGCGAGCATGACAGATTGAGCAGTTGAGTTGTCATCGCTATGAGTCTTCCAAAGCTCAAGCTCAAGCGGCTGCTCATTTCCGGGCTTAGGCCCGAGAGGTCTCTCTATCGTATAGAGCATCCCCTCAGCCCCCAGGACAATCCTGAGGTTCATATCCCAGTCAGGAAAGTTCGAGCCATTAAAGATATTTTTCCCATGATAATGTCTCTAACTCCGATCTTTCCAGTCATCTTAATTGCAATAGTCAAACTATTCAATTAACGATATTTGGGTACAGTCCAACTGTTATAAGAAAAATAATAGAATATTAGTCCAACTAATAAATATATAATTGACGAAATAATTTGAAAGCGCGTATTTGGAAAGTATTTGAACGAAATTACAAATTCAATACTAGCCTCCCACTATTTTTCGGCGAGCCTCTAACCCTCTGTTGAGTACTCGGGAAACCTAGTTTCCTAGTGGGCTAGGATCCCGTTAAATAACACACAACCTTGACTTTGGCCAACAAGCTGTATGATATTTAACTAGGTAGATCTCTAAGATCAATTGGATCTCATCCATTCCTAGATCCGGTAGGTGGACCTCCAAGTCCGAAATATATATACAATATATATGCCAATATATCCAATATTTTCCTAACCTTTTCCTCTGAATCAACTAAGCCTTGGCTTTGGCTCAACAAGCTTAATGATTCCAGTTAAGCGGGACTCATTGACTTTGGAAAGCTTCGTAATCGATGTCGATGAACAATAAGTGATCTTGACTTTGGCCAACAAATCACAACTTGGCCAAGACATGCGATATGGAACAAAGCCTTCATGATTCAAACACATCCGCGATGGACAAAGGTCTTGACTTTGGCCAACAAACCAATGTCAATCTTGGATCTTGAGAATGAATCACTCAATGGAAGGAAAACACTTAATATTTGTTGAGGGTTTTTCGCGTAATTGGCAACCAATTAATTATCTTTGATTAGGTCTCATCATACACCTTTAAGCATGCATTCTAAAAGCATAATAAGGCGCGATAAATAAATTAATAATGATATGCGGATGGATATCTCACAAATTATTCCTAGAACAAATCACTCTATTTCCTCTCCCCGGCTAGCACTATTCTAACTTCTACCCAATTACATAATGCAATAAAGAAACCTCATTACATTGAGGGGAATTGGTGAGAAGAGAATCACAAAGAATCGAGAGATAAAGGCTGGACACGCATGTCCAATTTAATAAATTCTAAATTTATTACAATAATTTCCAAAATTGCCATCACCCATCTAATATCCATCTGATATACATTATTCATACAATACATCCATGTATTCACATAGAGCATGTTATTCAATCAATCTAATCCAATTAATTAATCTTTGAATTAAGTGATCATCCAATGTTCAAATAATGATTTGATTTGCGCGAGTCCAACTTGTTTAAGAATAAGTACTCAAAGTACAAATTCTTGAATTATATCGAACTACAATTTTAAATCCAATTTAATTTATATTTAATACTAATTCTTTATTTAATTCCAAATTAAATAATTACACTTTTAAGGTGCCTTTACGATTTAGATTCTAAATCTAATCTTAATGGGTCTCAAAGCCCAATTAACATCCAATGTTAATTTAATTAAAGTCCAATGAGCTTTCAATTAATTTCTTAAGACATGGACTTTGGCAACCAAAGCCCAATAAGGAATCACCATATGCCACAAAATTAATTTTGGCCCATTAGGCCCAATTAAATTTTAAAAGGCCCATTTATTATATTTGGACTTAATGGAATGGTTTAGTCCCAATTTGGATCCAATCCAATTGTCATAAACCAACTTGGCCCAACCAAGTCCATTAGGCCCAAATACAACAATTTTAGCCCAATTCCAAATTAAGCCTAAATTAATTAAATTCTAATATTCCAAATTTCACAATTTAATTAATTAAAGTGTATAGCTATAATTAATTATTTAAATTAACATTTCCAAAATACCAATTTACATAATTAATCATGCTTTATTATTTTCAATACATGTCCAACATTATTGAAACAAAATCAAGTCATTAACATGCTCTAATGCTCACAGCAATAACGGATTTTTTTCATTAATTTTGATTTCAATCCAATTAAATCACAAATCAATTTATCCATTCATTTTAAAATCATCCAATGGTCTAAAAAATCAAAATCACCATGAGCTACAAGAGTCCTTCACATTCGGCCAAGCCAACATTTTTGGGGAAAATTAATCCAATTAATTTTTCATAAAATTGATCATACATAACTCTAAGTTATCAATATCTAAGCATACTCAAACAAACAATTTGATTAAATCATGCTCAAATCAAAAATACACAAATTCAAGATTAAGAATCCTAATTCAATTTCATGCTTAAATAGGCTCTGATACCACCGTAGGGTTTCTAAGGACAATCCCAAGATCATTTAAGGATGTAATAGGTGTGAATACTCAAAGGAATATAGCGGAAATATACTCACATTGAACAGTTGGATGGATGTGTAGACAACAAAATTTTTTGCTTCCTTTGAAGTTGCTCCAAGCTCCTCTTTGATTGTATGTTTGAGCTCCAAACGTCTAAGTTTGATTCCAAACTCTTGGTAAAGGTTTCCCTATCACCTTTGTATGATCTTTGATGTGCTAGCAATGAAGATTTTTGCAACAAAAATCCCCAAGTCTCCTTTGTGGTTCACGGCAAAACAAAGAAAAAGAGAGGAGAGAATTCGGTGGAGAGAGAGAGAGAGATGAAGTGAGTTGTGTGTTGAGTGAAATTATTTTTCCAAAAAATAAAGTCATATACCAAATACAATAATTGATAAATGTCACTCAAGCTTTCATTATTAAAACAAAATGTGTCTTACAAGCCACCATTAACTCTTCACTAACTTCCATCACCAAAAAGGCAAATGATTGACTAGTGATGTGACTTGTGGGCCCCACTCTAATTCAAAATCTGAGTGGGCCTGCAAATATATTACGGGCTCGGGTTCGTTAATTTCGAATTAATGAATTTTCCGTTGCGACGTAATTAAATCAAATTTAATTAAATTATTATGCCTAGCAAAATTACTATTAAAGTCGCTCGCGAATTAATTCTAAATTAATTCGTTCGCCCGATTTAAATCCAATTTTAATTCCGTTATGAAATCTAATTTCATTTAATATATAGAATATATTATTTTATCGATTATTCCGAATTAATCGTTCTCTCTCTATTAATTAAATTTTATCCCAGATAAAATCTTTCAGTAATTAATCCTAGATTAATTTTCTCTCTCTTATAATTAATCCCAGATTAATTATGTTCGAGTCATACGTCATCGGTGAATCTTCGGGAAGCGACCCATGAGATCCCTGGATATGTTGGCAGTAAATCTGGTCGTCGGACTATCCAAACACGTGCGTACCCGGTACCACGATCTTACCGATTTACGAGATATGATTGGCTCCTAGCAAAGCGTCGTGCCTACCCAATTCTCCAGAAATATTCTTTAAGGAATATATAATCTATAACAGACGTAGTATACATAGTATTGAGTATTACGATCCAGTATCTGATGCCACATGCAAGGCCTGAGGCTGGAATAGTGTCTGCCCCGTACGAAGCATATATTGGATCACAAGCAACTAGTCTCTATAATCGGATAATCATGACCTTGTCATATTATCCCGATAGTTGCAACATAATAGAGAACCAGTTCTGTATCCCTGCGTGATCATCATCTCCATATGATTGAAGTGATACTTTCATCTTGACATCACACCCAATACACTATGATTCTCAATAAACCCAGAAGAGGCGTACACAGAACCTGTTAAAGTCCCGGACGACCAAAACCAAAACGTATTGATTGTCGCAAGTATTAGTGATGCAAGTCTCAGGTTAAGACCAAATACACCTACACTGAATCGGATTCCCATAGACACATAGTCATACTACCAATGGGATTCTGAGTGGTCTATCCAGAGCGAAGCTATTTCCGTACCATCGGCAAACACAACCTCCTATCACATTTGCATAAGTATCCAATACTTAAATATATGAGAACTATGTTGTTACGCTTCCGTAACACGCACAAGTACAATACTAGTCTATTCTGCATTATCGATGTCCAGTCTCGATAATACTACGACTAGGGATATTTAATGATTAAACCTTTGTGGATTGATATCGTCTCATATCTTATTAATCCAGAACTAATTATAAGGACTTTTATCATTTATATATTCAAGTAATCTAATTATAAAATGATAAAATAGCAATGTCCACTGTCACATAGTTAATTTGTACAAAAACCACAATATCTTTTACAAATAGTGACGCTATGGGTCATAATTGTCCAACAGACTTGGATGGTTCAACTCGATTATCTGTGGTCATCGTAATTTGTGAGTGGATAAATTACGGACATGGAAATGGTTTCTATGACAGATAAACTTGAACCTAGAGAGTCCCACAATATAAAGTGTACTCGTTGAGCACTTGGGCAATTAATTATGGATAATTCGGATTATTCATAATTTACACATGCATATTAATAATGTGTATTTGTATATGAAACATAATTTAAATTAGATACACATTATTAACCTATTGGATTTTGACACTTGTTTTATTATTATTATTTATTAATTAATTATTATTATTATTAAAAATGGAAGAATATTCCTGGAATATTTCTCCATGTATTTATTTTATCTTTTTGTTAATAATAAAAATGAATTAGTTAATTGATTTATTTTAATAAAGAATATTACATTGAATATTCTTTATATTTTGGTAAATTTTGATTTGCCAAACCATGTTGTTTGGACACATGGATTTAATTAACAAAAAATCAAAATAAATATCAATTTTTGGATAAGATCAATTAGGTGGCAAAATCTTAACCAAAATAATTGTTCTTTTGTTGAAAAAAAGGCCAAATTTCGAAAATGGCTAGAAAAATATATAAATGAAAATTGTTTTCATTTTGAAAGCTTTTAAGCCATTCTCATGAGTTGAGAAAAAAGAAGAAAAAGGGGTTAGGGTTATAAAAAATTGATCAACACCAAAGTGAAGAAAACTTGAAGAATTGGAACTTGGAATTAAGGTAATAAAGAGTTTCCAATTTCTATTTTCTTAATCTTTTGATTTTAAGCATGAAAATATGTATTGCATATGTATTTTACATGTCTTAAAAATATATGTATCTTGGATATGTATGTGGATCAAAAAATTTGGTGTTGATTGATTAATAACCTTAATAATTTTCTTTATAAGCATGTGTTGTTAGATTAATTAGTGAATTAATCTTTAAAATTAAATTGTCATTCTAAAGTGATGTTGCCACTCAAATGTTGCGTAGAATTATTCTTGGAACTTTATATTGTGGTGATTTAATTTGGTGCAAATTAATTGGATTTATTTGGTGTATAAATTGAATTATGGCATGAAAATTGGAGAAAATTATTTCTGGATCAGATCTGATTTGAATGACTAAAACAGAATATTTTTCATGTAAAAATGTGTTATTTGGATGATATTTGATGTGTATTGGGTGGTGGATAAATTCCGGAAATTATTTCGGGGGCGAAAACGCGAGAAAATTGTGAAATTTACGTCGAAACGGACTTACCACGCGCCGGTTGTGAAACCAGCGAACTGGGCACTGTTCGGGCAGCCCAAGGGCTGACCGAACACTGCCCAAGTGACCCGGTTGGCCCGGCTCGGCGGTTGGTCAATCGGTTTGACCGTTTGCCCATTAGGCGTAGTATTTGTCGAAAAATATTTTCGTAAAATAATTCATCGTGTTTCTAAATATATTATGTTATTAAATGTTAATAAATAATATATTTAAACTTATTTGGGTGAATTAAAAATATTTGATATTTATTAATTCGCTCGGAAAATTTTAAAATGTTTAAAAACCATTTTCGTCTTCCGCTGCGTACACCCCAACAACTTTGACTCATAGAGTATGGGAAAAACTGTACGGGCCAAATTTGGGTTGTCGGCATAATCGTCTTTTCACCTCAGGCCCAATATCAAATAAAGCCCAATTCCTTCAAACAGCCAATTCAAGGGCCAAGGTTGGACCAATGAACTGAACACTTCACAGACCCATATACCAAGAGAATCCTACAAGACAACCTATTGACTTTCCAACCGCCAAATCAAAAAATATCTTTTCCTTAATTAATTATCCCCCACGTGATTAGTCATTTCAGCACCGAAAATTAAGCATTTAACATATTAATGAGACCCACATCATAAAGAAAGCAATTTCATAGCTTATAAAAAGAGACAGAACTTAGTGTTACATTTCATTGAAGCTTGGGCATTCAACTTTGAGCTCTCAAAGTATATCACCATTTAAACACCAACCCACAGCCCTCACGGCAATCATGGGAGATCAAGGTAACTTCAAACCTTATCCTACCATTATTTATTACTCGTCTTCACCACTGACTTGAGCGTCGGAGTGCTTACGGCAGCCACCACACCGGTGGGTAGAAATTTTCCGCTCACTCTACCTTTATTTTACAGGATCGCTAGTGCCCCATCATACAAATTCTCGATTGTGGACCTAAAGCGAAATCTAACGTCTATACTATTCACTTTCATCTTTTCAATGAGATTGAAAAAAAAAAGAGAAAACAAGGAAAAAAAAAATTTTCTCAAGAATTTTTTCGTTACCCTGAGCTCACCCTGGTGGATTTCTGGTGGTGAGTTATATTACGGAAGATCAAATGATAAACCTGATCATTGATACACTCTCACGGAAAACTCACGGCAACTATTTGAAATCTAATCAAAAGAGCCGCGCATGTTACACACGCATGTCGCGTTGAAGAAGATGCGCAAGTGTTTGGTGCATGGGAGACGAACAGTCACTGGACTTTGTTACTATGTGCGTGTTTGGTCCTCGTGGGTTCGTTGCTCATCAAGCCTTGAGCGTGGCCATGTTGTTGAGTGGTGCTTGTGTTTTTGAAAACAATGAAAATTATTTTAATGGACAATTGCATGTGGTTTAATCAGCAACAAATGAAATCAATGAGCATTATTATAATGGACAATTAATGCATGTGGCTTAATTAGCAACAAATGAAATCAAAAGGCACGCATAGTGCGCTTTAGAAGATGATGAGTCACGAAAATTCACATATAGGACTATTCGGCAGTGTGTGCATTTGCAGTGTGTGAGCATTATTGCACAGTGTAGTTCGGAATAGTGCAGTTTAAAGGAGAAGAAATTTTTTCAAGCTGGATCCCGGTGTCTAACACGCTTCCGTTGCGTGGCAAATTGTTTCCTACATAAACAGTGAGATTGATTCAATCCTTCAAAACTATACTTGACAGTTGATTGATATTCCTCCAGGTTGTAAGCCGTTGGGCTACATATGAATTTTCAAATGGAGGAACGTCTAAGTCATTTGGACTTGATTTTCTAACATATTTGTTAGAAAATGAGCTTCAAAGCTATAGATAAGCAATGTCTTTTCCAGATGCTCTTTTATGAAAAGAGGTTATAAACAGTGAGATTGATTCAATCCTTCAAAATCATACTTGGGAGTTAGTTGATCTTCCTCCAGGTTGTAAACCGTTGGGCTACAAATGGATTTTCAAACGGAATATGAAACGAGATGGATCAATAGATAAGTACAAGGCAATACTTGTCATAAAGGGTTATAAACAAAAGGAATATCTTGATTACTTTGATATTTATTCACCAGTGACTCGTATCACTTTAATAAGAATTCTTATAGCCATAACAACTATATTTGGTCTTATAATACATCAAATAGATGTAAAGACGACATTCTTAAATGGTGAATTGGATGAGGAGATTTATATGGAATAATCAGAAGGTTTTAATGTTCCTGGACTAGAACACAGGGTATGAAAATTTGTAAAATCCTTGCACTGATTAAACAATCACCTAAACAATGGCATGAGAAATTTGACAAAGAAATGTTGTCAAGTGGATTCAAAATCAATGAGTGCGATAAGTGTGTATACACTAAATCAACTTAAAATGGATATGTCATTGTGTATCCTTATGTAGACGATATGCTGATAATTGGTAATAATCATGAGATGATTCAGTTTACTAAGAAATTTTGACTAGTAAATTTAACATTAAAGATTTAAGAGTGGATGATGTGATCTTAGGAATTAAAATTTCCAAAACATGAGAGAGATACATATTATCTCAAGCTCATTATGTTGAGAAAATACTTGAGAAATATAATAAAAGATATCTAAATGTGATTATAACTAATGTGGACCTAACTCTTCATCTGTCAAAGAATACTGGTTCGAGCGTATCACAATTATAGTATTCGAGAATTATTGAAAGTCTGATGTATCTCACGAATTACACACGACCAGATATCTCTAAAGCCGTAAATAGGCTTAGTAGATATATGAGTAATCTAGGACATAACCATTGGAAAACCATAGTAAGGGTTTTGAGGTATCTAAGAGAAACTTCAAAATATGATATGCATTATACTAGATATCTTGATGTTTTAGAGGGATATAGCGATGTGAACTAGATATCTAATACAGTAGATTCTAAATCCACAAGTGGATTTATTTTCACACTTGGTGGTGCAGCCGTGTTCTGAAAATCCTTGAGGTAAACATGTATTTTCCGGTCTACTATAGAGTCTGAGTTCATAGTATTAGAAAAAACAGCAGAAGAAGCATAATGGCTTTGAAATTTCTTAGAGGGTATTACAAATTGGCCAAAACTAATGTCAGCTATAAGCATACATTGTGACAGTCAATCGGATATTGAGAGAGCCCAAAATACAATGTATAATGGTAAGTCACGACACATTCTTCGAAGACACAATACCATAAGGCAACTACTCTCAAGTGGTATAATTTTAATAAATTGTATCAAATCGAAGGAAAACCTAGCGGATCCACTTACTAAAGGCTTACCTCGAGAGCAAGTAGAGAAGTCATCAAAGGGAATGAGCTTGAAGCATATAAATTAAAAATTGTCATTATGGAAACTCAACCTAGCTGACTGGAGATCCCAAAATCTAGGTTCAAAATGGATAACTGAAACTTTGTGCAATTCAAACCAAACACTGTAGAGTTTTCTATACTCTTTCCTATTATATAATGACGCAGAGTGATGTTTGTCAAGGTTAGGATAGTCGAAGGCTTTTAATGATCACTATATTAAGAGAAAAGTCCTAATAGAGGTATCGACATAATATCTTATATAGTAGATCACATGTTTCATGTAAGAAGTGAGACCGCTTCCATGAGAATTTTAAAGGCTGGATTTCCTAAAGTACTTGATGAAGTCAGGACCGATGTTCATGGCTGAATTTGATGAGAACCTACCTGGAACAAGCCAAGCAAACTCACATGAGATTGAGATCGTTCACAAGAAAGCTAAGACAGTTCAGGTTGAAACTTTAAACCTCTGAATAACAAGCAATATAAATCTAGAATACTAATGGAGGCGCCACAAAGGGTTAGCAAACTTTTGATAATCCAAATCCAGTGAGAACAAGTTGAGGGTTTCTCAAAGCTCACGAAAATAGTCTATTTTATTAAAAGATGGTTGATGAAAACAGAGCCAAAGCTAGCCTTTTATAATGAGGCTTTAACCAAAATCCTAACCCAAAATATGAAAAGACCAAACTACCCACCCGCCAACACCCGTGTTTCCTAAAATTAACCTAAGCTAACCCCACGCGCAAACCTATGCACGCTTAACCTAATTCTCAAACATAACAAAAATCCTAAGTAATATGCCAACATAAATAAAAGGGTTGAATTAAAACAAATGTCAAACCTAAAAAAAAAAAATAACTAATAAATAAATATGCTAAAGTAGGCCTAAAAATCTTGATGCTCCACGACCTGAATAAGGTTCACCACCATAGGATCGTCCAACTTCAAACTCATACTCAATGTAGTAGAGGCTCGTGAATAGTCGGATATGATCCTCTGTACGAATCCATGCATTGCTTCTTTGATCTTCTTAGCTCGAGACCTCGTGATTGGACCCTCTGGAACATGCACGGTAGTGGTCGTCCTTGTGCATCATGGGCTGCATCTTGGGACTCATCAGAATTGAACACAACTTTAGAATGGGAAATGATCTAAGTAAAGTTGTGTGATGGCTATTGTCTTGGTTTACACCAACAGCGGAACATTTTAAGACTATGGGTCACTGGTTTGCCAAGTAAATCTGATAGTCATTTACTAGGAAAGTTTCAAGGTAAAAATTACATACTCCAATGCAGTTTCATCTCAATGAAACTCTCTTAAATGTCTATATTTATATTTAAAGAATTGTAGAGGATTGTAGGAAATTCTCTAATATTTATAGGATGTTATTTTAAGAGTCGTGTCTCTTAACAAATGTCATATGAGAAAGACACAAATTGAAGGGACATGTCCTCTAAGAATGATAGAATATGAATTTTGAGTTCAAATGGAATTATAGAGGGTATAACTCTTAGAAGGATTACATCATTAATGTAAATGGTGCCTACAAAGACACCCCTACATGTCTATAAATAGACATATTGGTTTCTCATTAGGTATTCAATTCATGCAATACTTTCATTTTGTCTTTAAACATATAGAGAGAGGTTTCACCATTTTTCCTAATTCAAGTTCTTGAATAAAAGAGTGTATATTTCAAGAAGCAATTAAGTATCCTAGAAGAACGTTAGCCAAGAGATTCATAAGAGCACCGAGACAGTGCTAATAAGTTCTTAAAGATAGAGGTTTTCTCGACTTGGTTTAGAGTTTTCATCTTCTATAATTTACAGGTTTTTCTAAATCCTTGTGTTTATATTGATTCTAGGATTGCATGTTTATTAATTTTAATTTGCTTGAATCACGCATGATTAAAAGATATTCAACACATCCCACCAACAACAGTTTCTCTATCTAAAAACTACACACTTCATTGATTATTTTCTATACAAACACTACACCATCAAATAAAGAGATGATTTTTTCTTATACATTTAAGGAAAGAGGATTTGTATACGATTCGTATGATGATAGCCATCTCAGAAGGTTGTAAGAACATGGCCCAAAAACTGTGAGAATAAGGCGATCAAGTCCGAATGTTAATATTTACATGAATTTTTAATTTACGTACGCTATTGCGAAGAATAGATTATAAGACCTACTATATAAAATAGGGTGTTGAATGTGCTTTTCTGCGCCTCTATGATCTATGATGCTAATTGTTCACTTTGGGTCTCAACAGAGGTGCTCAAGACTACTTTCCGAACGATCTGGACAGTGAGAGTAGTGAGCACTTACAATCATTCCCACGTGGGTGAGGCCTCCAATAAGGATAAAGTCGTGCGAAACCGTATAGATAGTAGCCCTGAGCACCTCCATCGAGACTCAAAACGGACAATTGGCTTAGTAGATCTAAGGGGTGCAGATTTGAGACTTTTGATTTGGACAATTGGCTCTGCAAAGTGTTAGGATTATTGAGTGACATATATGTCATTGGTTGCGACTCGAACCATGAACTTCTTCCATATAAGGTTTTTAAGCGCAACCATGGTACCACTGTCGCTAAGTGGTAAGGCAACGAGTTTTAGCCCTGGTATTCGGAGGTTTGAATCCTTTCGTCCTAGGCCGGATAAAATAAAAATAAAAAATAAAAAGAATTCTCTCATTTGAGCAACTCTCTTAGGTATAATTTTTGATAAAATGTACATTTTTTTTTCAAAAATGATTTTCGGAATCCGACCTTTCCATTGGGGTGAAAAGATATTACATTACTTTACCCTAGTGGATAGCGGGAATCGAACCCGTGTTAGGATTCGACAATGGATTTGAGTCAATGATTGGAAAACTTCATTTTCTCGATCTTGATTCACATAGAAAGGTCATCAATGGTGGTCATACTTGAACTGGAAAGGCTCAAGGTGTATAGTACAATGGTTGCACTTAAGAACCTTATATGAACGAAGTTCATGGTTCGAGTCACTGCCAATGGCCTATGTGCCACTTAATATTCCTAACGCTCCACGGAGCCACGGTGAGAGTTAGACATGTGCCCACAAACCGCCACGGCCACGTGGATGATGCTCCCTACAGTGACAAAATCGTGCAGGACTGTTCAGGAGAGCGGCCCTCGGACACCTCCGTCGAGTACCCAAAGCGGACAAATGGTCTCGTAGGAAGGGGTCGTGTAAGCGTACCTTCATAAAAGACCTAGCGATATCATGGATGCACTTAAGAACCTTATATGGACAAAGTGCATGGTTCGAGTTGCAACCAATGGCGTATATATCACTCGATTATCATAACGCTCCGTGGAGCCACGGTGAGAGTGGGATATATGAGCCGACTAACCGCCACGTCCAGATGGATGAGGCTCCCTACGGGGACAAACCATGCGGGACCGTTCAGGAGAGCGGTCTCTAGACACTTCCGTCGAGTACCCAAAGCAGACGAATGACCTCATAAGAAGGGGGTCGCATAAGCGCACCTTTCATTGACTAATGTTGTTTTGCCTCCTTTTTTTTTCCCATCTAATACCAAATTATTTCCTATAGAAGATTAGTCCCAGTAATCTGTCCAAATTTGAATTAAAATGGATTAGGACACCAAGTCAGGCACATACTTATCAAAGAGTCAAAGTCGAACATGCCAGGTCATGCCCATCACCTAAGTCAATCAATAGATTATCGGTTCCATTACATATCTACACAACCTAACAAGCAAAATACTCCCGAGTGACTATATTTTACAAATATTAGAAGGCCGGGATTACTAACCTATTCTAGTAGCAATGGGACATGAATCAGAATAAACCAAACGATAAAGAGGCAGACATAACTATCAATGTTGCTTTAATGGTGTATATCACTATCCGAATCCCCATTAATGCTGTGAAGTTGATGTTAATTTCAAACTAATCAGATAAATGTACAAAAGAAAAAAAAATCTAGCATTACAAAGCACAAGAGACATCACAAGTGGATTATAAATCTGCCCACCACCAATACCCCCAGTCGTTAATAATCTCATGAGCAGCCTTCCGTTCTCTCTTAACCCCCATTTTTGTGCACAAATTGTAAGTCAACTGTCATATCATATAACAAAAGAAATCATTAAATTTGAAGTCAAAGATAGACAGAGAGAAAAATCAGTAAGGATGGTAGGGCAGTCCCATCCCGTTGACTGGCGGCATTCCATACGGTATCATTGGCATAGGACCTGCATTGTAGTATCCGGTGTTGGTGATCTTGGCCAAAGTAGCTTGGCCTTGCATTCCTTCTCTAGAGTATTGCTGCCACACTTGCTGCTCTTGCACTAGCAATGACTGTTTCTTCTCCATATCAGCCATTTGAACATATGAAGGTGGTGGAACACTCAAGATGCAGGCAAATGGGTCCTGATTAACTGCCTGGACTGTTCCATCAGGAGCCGGGAGAGCTAAAACTGGCGTCTTCCCTGGCCCTGCCAATGCAACACTACTTGCACTTCCACTGCTCAATTGGGCAGTGCTCACATGTTGCCTCACCATTCCCTGTTCGTACATGCCAGTCAACAACAACGGATCAAGTCCTCCACCCAGTGCTGCTTGTTGTTGCGACAAATGACTGGCTGTCTCAACCAAAGCCAATTCCCAATCTGCCTTACCAGGCTCAGCAGCAGGGTTCTGCCAGGCAGAAGTCACCTGAGGCTCCCCATTTGAATGGAATGCTTCCCATGATCCATTACCATTATTAGCCGCGGGGCCATTAAACAAAGCCAAGGCCAACCTATTCCCTTGATCATCTGCTGTAACACCATCATCTCTCAAATTCACCAAATCTTCAGTCACTTGCAACTTCTGAGGCACGGGCACGGGCTCAGGTTCCGGTGGAGGTGGAGGAGTGTAATTCTCTGGTGGAGGCAATGCCTTTATCTCATTCATATCTTGTACTGGCTCCTCCACGGGTGGGGCCTCAATTCCTTCCTCTCGGACTCTTGGGCCTCTTGGCTCTATCCTTCACAAACTCCTCCAAAGTCTCCAATAACTTACTGGTAATCCTCTGAACATCAGGATACTCAGACGACCTCGCCATACCAGTATCTTTACACCAATTATAAAACGCAATCAGCTCATCAATCTGCTTCGCTGCACTCGTATACGCGTCAAACACCTTAATACAATCTGTATACTCCATATCAAAGAATTTATCAAGCATCACAGCCAAACCACAAATATCAGCATAAATCTGAAAACTCTCCTTCACCATTGGATACAAAGCAATCAACACGACTCTATTATTCTTAGCCAGACCAGTAGGTCTACAAGACAAGAACCGATCCAACAGTCTCTGCAAATGCCCCATTTTCCCAAATATCCTCTCCGGCTTCATTTCCCTCAATGGAGTCACCACCCTTTTCTCCTCCCGCCCTCCTGCAGCCTCACTTACATCACCATAAGATCTCGACCTCCTCGTCATCCCATAATTCCCATAACCATTATCATTTATAGAGTCCCTATATTCATACTCATAAGGCCTAGGTGGCGGTGATCGAAAATCATCCCCATCTCTAGATCCATATCCATTATTATGACTAGAACCAGACTTAGAGCAACTCTTTTTATCAAACAAAATCAATTCAAGTCTCTGATCTAAATAAATAGCATAAGTTCTTACAAAAGCCGAGTGGTCCCAGGAGCTCGAATGAGCCTCGTCTCTGAAATCGGACATGTTCAAGAGCCGCGTTCCTCTCCTCGTCGCGTACAAGATCTCATCTTGAAACACCGGATCGCCGTCGTTCAGCAGCCGGTGAATCAGCAGAAGCGCCTTGATAGCCACGAGCCAGTCGCGCGTCTTCCCCAGACGCTTCGACACGGCATCACGCACGCGTGGACGTAGCCGCGAGAAGATGAGGTCAGGTTCAAGATCTCGCGAATGATTTCTCGTCAGCCGGATCGTCGTGGTGGCTCGTGGCTTTGACTATCGCGACTTCCAGCTCCGGCGCCATGTTGCTCGACACTTTCGCTATGCCTATGCTCGTCTGGTCCTTAACGGCCCCGATCGCTTTTCGAATCGTGCTCGTCGACATCTCTACCGTTGATTCTTCGAAGCTTCCACAAGTTTTCAACAGAGTAAAGGACCAAAACAGCTACTGTTCAGTTCGTTTTAACAGTGAGATTAAAGGATTAATTAAGCTCGAATAACAATTAGCATTAACTAGCTGATAGCTAAAAATGAGAGACTTTTGAATTTTACCGTTAGATCTGCGGGGAGAGAGAGAGAGAGAGAGACACGCCGGTGAGTTAAAACGGCGTCGAATCAGTTTTTAGAGAAATGAAAAGCAGCGCCGTTTTAAGTTAATGTCCTAGATTCTCTCATTTGAGTTAGAAGAAAGGGGGTGGTGGTGGATTTAAATAGATGGATTGGGTAGGTGATGACGTGGAAAGATCCGGAGCGTTGATGGGATCTGTGATTTGGTCTGGAGCAGCTATTTTACCGGAGGTGTCGGCCTGCCGCGGGTGTGTGTGGGGGGTTTTGACACGCTGCGTACGGTTTACGGTGAGGGGATGGCGACTTCCAGATGAGTTACCGTATGATATTGATTGATATGGCAACTCAAGGTCACGGGGCTCCGGTAAAAAAATTACTGGACCCCACTCTGGTGTAAATCTGAATCGTTAGATTTCAATTAAACGGTTCAAAATTAAAAAAGAAAAAATTTCTTTTTTTCCCTGATTTAGCACACGAGCCGTTCGATGGGAATTCAACGGCTCACGCGCATTGGAGGGCGCCCCTCCCTCACTCCAGCAACTTAACTGTTGATCTCCGGGTGGGTGGGTCCCGTTCGGGAAGCGTTAATACTTAATAGGATGAAAGAGAATTCCATATTTGGAAGTCAAAGTCTTGCACAGTAAACTTACTACTACCATATACTTGTATAAGTTTTATTTATGTTATTATGGTATCAAGGTATCATTAAATATAAATATTTAATATTTAATATTGATCATGTAATTTAAATTATTAAATAAAATTATTAGTCTGAATTCAAATTTAACAAAAAAAAATAGGGTGACTGTCTGACTCTCTGACTAGTCTGACTCTCTGACTAGTCTGACTCTCATGTATGAATTATGGCATCTCACATTCTATTTTCTACATGGTCATAATTGAGCCTTGCTACTTTGCTCAAAGGTAGACCTGGCCGCCGGTTCGGTTCCGGTTCGGAACCGAACCGAACCGGCCGGTTCCCGATTCCACAAGTGTGGAACCGGAACCGAACCGGTTAATTCCGGTTCGGTTCCGGTTCCACACTTAAGTGGAACCGGAACCGTAAACCGAACCGGAACCGAACCGGTCGGTTCCTGTTCGGTTTACGGTTCCCCTTCCGGTTTTTTTTTTTTTTTTTTAAATAATAAATTTTAAAAAATAGAAAAAATTCTATAATTGTAATATTTTTTCATACTATCACATCATTTTTATAAAATCTTTTTTTTATAAAATTCTTTTAACATATAATCTTTTTTATAGCCAACTCTTGGCTAGTGTTTTCTTTATATAAGCGATGTGGGATATTTGTTACTTGGCTATTGTGTCCCACATTGCTTATATAAAGAAGTCAATAACCAAGAGTTGGTTATAAAAATGATATGGACATTCATGTTTTAGTATTGCAATTTTAAACCTCATTAAGTCATAATTATTAATAAAAAAAATTGAGATTTACTTGAGGAACCTTATGGTTCCAAGAAAATAATTTTTTTTTTTTTTTTTTACTTCCGGTTCCAACCGGAACCGTACGGTTCCGGTTGGAACCGCTGGAACCGTTCGGTTCCAGCGGTTCCAACCGGTTCGGTCAGGGTAAGAACCCTAACCGAACCGGTCAGGTTCTGGTTCGATTCCGGAACCGGAACCGGAACCGTCCGGTTCCAACCGGTTCGGTTCCGGTTCTGTTCCGGTTCCGAACCGGAACCTTGGCCGGGTCTACTCAAAGGCATGCCCGATAAGGCAGAAGTAGCGTTTTCTGTCATAATTTGGACTAGATTTTCTCATAATACATTCTGGGTTGGCTAAATTTTTTTAGGATTTTAGGCGAAAAATTTCAGTGAGAAATTATTAAATTGGAGATATTATTTTAAAAATAAAATAATCATATTATTTGTTTAGAAAATAAGAAAGATAAAAATAAATATTTACTAAAATATAATAGTGTAAAAATTTAATATTATAATTAATTAATCAATTAGTGAAAATTTTATTATTTTA
This sequence comes from Zanthoxylum bungeanum, assembly GCA_019454045.1. Lineage (NCBI taxonomy): Eukaryota > Viridiplantae > Streptophyta > Magnoliopsida > Sapindales > Rutaceae > Zanthoxylum > Zanthoxylum bungeanum. Next base: position 83,750 of record SKCR01018890.1, read on the forward strand.
TACATAAAAATTAATATTAATTTTATAATACACTTAAATGTAAATACATAAATTTTTATGGGACCTCATATTTAAGATAAGGCCCTAGGCGACTACCTAAATTGGCTAAGGATTGAACCACTTATGAACACACTAATTTGATTTCTCGAAAAGATATATCTGATGCTAATCAGCGTCAGTTTGGTCCAATAAATCATTCCCATATTTATTTTTTCATACTTCAGATCGTAGTTATTAGTTTGTTTCTTATTTATTGTGATTTTTCTAATATTTTATCTTTTTTCCTAAATATCGAATTTCAAGATTTTTTTAATTATTATTTTTTATTTTAGAGAGGATATTTTATTATTATATCATAATA
>SKCR01018891.1:0-51830 GCA_019454045.1 Zanthoxylum bungeanum
CTGGATTTTTTTTTTAATTTTTTTTCAATTATATTTGTATGAATTAATAAATTTATTGACTTGGGTCCCGAAGTTTTGGACCCCTGTGGATCAGGATCCGAAGATACCCTGATGGGATCCAGAGATACTGATTTTTAATATTTTTCAATTATATTTGTACGAAATTAATAAAATTATGGATTTGGGTCCCGAAATTTCAGACTCGCGTGAATCCACATATACCCGTATCAAATTTAGAAATTCGGGTTTTTTTTTAATATTTGTTCAATTATATTTGTGGGAAATTAATAGAATTATGGGATGGGTCTCGAAATTTCGGACCCTCATGGATCTGAATCTAGGTATACTCGGACTGAATCTAGAAATTCGGATTTTGTTAATTTTTTTCAATTATATTTGTATGAAACTAATAAAATTATGGACATGGGTTTCAAAATCTTGATCCATGTGAACCCGAATTCAAGTATATTAAGTCCAGATCTTGGTATATTGGACATGATACATAAATATGATTTTTAATATATTTTTTCAATTACATTTATATAAAATTAATAAAATTTTGGACCGTGTCTAAAAAATCCAGACCCATATGGATTAGGATCCGAGTATACTAAACTGGATCCATAAATCTTTTTGCGGACTCATGTCTTCCGAGTGTATGCAGATTCGGGTTGGACCTGTTTTCGAAAATACTCGTGTTCGGATCAGTGCAGGTCTGGAATTTTACAACTTGAGTCTGAAATTTTTTATAAACCAGGTATTTATGGACCAGGGTTTTTCGGGACAATGCGAGTCCAGACCCGAATCTTATTGAACTACTCGAAAATATTTTTTGGAAAAAGTATTTGATGCGCCAAACATTAAAAAATGCTTTCCATAGAATTTTTTTAGACTATAGCCAAACATTGGAAAATACTTTTATTTTCAAAAATGATTTTCATTGAAAATGTTCATACTCATAGAAATCAAATAGGGAAAACATGGAGCATAAGACGGACCCAAATACGAAATGATGGATCATAAGAAGGGTGTGTGAGGGAGTGACCCGATCCATGGAATGACTTTCCAAAGCTGTTTTATAATAACAATTTACTAATATTTGTTATATAAATTGATGTACGACGGTAAAGGTTTAGAAAGAGTAGTCCCCACAACAATCTGTTCCCGCAGTTGGACGAAACTGCATCCGCCAATAATGTTTTTGAGACGTGAAGTCTATGTCGAACTGAGTTTATAATATGTTTAGTATTAACTGTGAATAGATAAATGCGATTCGCGTGAGGTCTATATGAGATAAATTATAATTATTAATTATACTTTTTTTTTTTGAAATCGTTAGAAATTTTGCCGTCAAATCATTCATTCCGAGCTTAAGCGGAGCAGATAAAACCTCTGACTGTCTCAAGCTCTTACAAGAAACACAATCTCTGGATTCGAACCCATGACCTCAACGTGAAATTATGAACTCTACACCACCAAACCACACCCCTTGAAGACAATTAATTATTAATTATACGTTCAACACAAACTCAACTCAATATCGAATTGCGTCACTTAAACACTAAAATTAATACCCCTTCAACTTTTCTTGGCCCCTAAATATATCTCCTTCCCTCTATCTTCATGTTTTTAGCCAGCATGCTTCCCACCTTTCATTTATTCTTCTTCACCGTCTCTTTTTAATTTTACCCATCTTCATTTTTCACTCACCCTCTCTAATTAATCTCTCCGGTGGGTGGTTTAAAATTTATATTTTATAATTCTATTTAAGAGTGTGAGTGTGATTTTATATGGTGTCTCATCGCATTTATTACAATTTATGTTTCGTTAGCATCACTCTATGGAATGTTTGTGAGAATTTAAGGCACTATAGTTCAACAACAGTGTTTAGTTTTTGCTGTAATGGAGAAGCTCCAAGAACCCATTAATCCTTGCGTATGCTACTTTGTTTTCTTTTTATTTACATTTATTTTCTCTTTCACTATCGCTATTCGCTATTCTAGTATCCCTTTTCTAGAATTAAGATATGGACTGCATTTACTAACATCTTCAATTAAGTGCTTGCACTCAATGCAATATGTAATTTTCCTGGAAATACTAACATTTTGCTGTTGCTGTTGAGGGTTTCTTTATTTGAAATTCCATTCTCATTCCACTTTTTATTCTCTATTGAGACTTGAGACTGAACAATCTTATCCACAAATGCATTATAATACTTTGTCTTTCTTCCATTGAAGGGTATGTGTAAATTGTAATGTAAAACACTAAAGCCCATTATCCAAGCACTTTTATTTTATGGGTTCTTGTTTTCATGCAGTTCTTGGGAGACCATTTGAATGTGGAGTGCTTTGAACAAAAATTCATCAACACTGAGGCCTTAAGATTTGAAGAAGAAGAAGAAGAAGAAGAAGGGCCAACCTTAGAAGATAAAATGCCATTTCTTCAAATGCTTCGAAGTGTGGAAACCCCATCAATTTTCCCTTTCAAAGAACCAAAATTTCAGAGACTGTTGAGAATGGAAACTCAAATTCAAGCCCTAGAATTGAAAGTTGTGTCACTCAAAAAATACTAGATTTGCACTCACCAGTCAAATCAGAAACCAAAGACCTTCTAAACCCACATTCAATTCATTCATGTCTTGAGGGTTTGAGCTCAGAATCAAATCAAGAAAATAGACAATTACAAGTACAACCCAACTCATTAACACAACAAACCAGAGCTAAACAGACCCAGTTTTCAAAATCCCCTGAAAAAAGAAAAAGAAAAAGAAAAAGAACAAAACAAATCATGAATAAAGAAGAAGCAGAGAGCCAACGCATGACCCACATTGCTGTTGAACGTAACCGCAGACGCCAAATGAACAACCATCTCAACACAATTCGCTCCTTCATGCCTCCCTCTTACGTTCAAAGAGTAAATCAATCTACAACCCTTCAAATTTTTTAACACGATAATGCAATTTCCATTAAAGATTTTTTTTTTTTTTTTTTGCTCTGAAGTGTGACCAAGCGTCTGTAATTGGGGGTGCAATAGACTTTGTGAAGGAACTGGAGCAGCTTTTACAATCTCTTGAAGCACAAAAGAGAATGAGAATGGGAACAAATACAGCCACCGTAGAGGGTTGTGATAGTGCCACGTCAACATCCAGCAACAGCAACAGCACAGGCACCAGCACAATCAATGGGTACTCAAAATCAAGACCTGAAATTGGCAATTGTGAAGAGAAAATGAAGGCGGAGAGTAAGTCAGATGGGGCTGAGATTGAAGTCATTGTTATACAAAATCATGTTAATCTCAAGATTCATTGTACAAGGAGGCCTGGTCAGTTATTAAACGCCATTGTTGCACTTGAAGAACTGAGGCTTAATTTTTTGCACCTCAATATTACTTCCTCAGAAACTACAGTTCATTACTGCTTCAATCTCAAGGTACTTGTTTATCATTTTTGACATGAGTCTCAATTACAAATTAATTCTAAAACTATATTTGTTACAAAATTTGGTTGTGTGGAATGCAGATAGAGGAAGATTGTAAGCTTGGGTCCGCAGATGAGATAGCAGCAAAAGTTCATCAAACATTAAGCCACATCAATGGTAGCTGATTGGTCAATTGATTGAAGACCAGCTGACTAAATTGCTTAGGAAGGATTAGGATTATAAAAAAATTGGTGGTGTCTTAAGGAGGTTTGAGCTTAAAATATTATCTTCATGATATTAGATTCAAGTATTGAATAATATTATTATAAAAGTATGAGATAATATTCATTTATTCAAGTATTTATATTGGGATCCATGTGGAATTTCCCTTATATTCAAAAATAAAATAAAATTTGGTGGTGGGTAACCTTTTATTATTATAAATATCAGTGGTTTAAGAATCATCAGTTCATCACAATCCAGTTTAGCATTGAATGCCCACATTCATGGATGGAGAATTGAGAATGGGCCAAAATTGAATTTTGAATATCTAATTCTCATGATCATAAAATTGTGATTTTGCAATGAAAGAGTAATATTTCCTCTTGTGTGAATGATGCTTCTCTTTTAATATTGACTTTGGGGTTCTGTCCTGTATATACAAAAGATGTGGCTGTTTCTTTCACCATTAGGGCAATTCCCATCCTGAAGTGGGAAAAGGTGACGCTATCCTCTTTCCACAACCAATCCAAAATGAATCAACTTAAAAGTTTCACCTCCAAATCTAATCTGCATGATGTAATTTCCTTATGTTCTATGTACAAATAATAGCAAGATGGAAGCTTGGGAAAAAAAAAATTAAAAAAAAAAAAGCATTTAACCAGATCCAATGCTTAATTAAAAAGTAGAAAAATGGAAGATAAAACAGACAAGTGAGGATGGGTAATATCTGGATATGGAAATGATGATAGATTCTGAAACCCAACGGCTTCACAGATCACATAATTGTCAGCATATGGGTCCTCTCTTTTTCTCAATCGACTCACGCTTGACTGATCAATTTGACCAACAGTAAAATGTTGTATAGTTTACTTTATGCAATTGAGAATGGACCGGGGAGCTCCAGTACATTATATTCCGGAGTCTATTTCAGGTAAAATTTGGGTACTCGTATCGATATTATCTAATATTTATATTACTGGTATTATAGGATTTTTTTTTTTTTTTTTAAAAAAAAAAAATAAAAAAGTGGGTATTAGAGTTGAAATTATGGTTATTAAATTTAAATGCCATATGTAAGTGACGTTTGCAGGGGATTTTCTTTTTCTGAAACTCTGAAAGAGTTTTGACGAAATGAACAAAGTGAAAGGGTGCGTGAACAAAGTCTTCGTTTGATATATATTTTATAATAAAGATTTTTTTTTTCCACAATAAAAGATTTTATCAAACGAAGCTAGGGATGGCAAAGGGATGACAAATTACGGATCCGGATCCGCATTGAATATTATGGATTCGAATTCGCATCTATATATTATCCGTGCGGATCCTCGAATATCTGAATTCGAAAAAAAAAACTGGATTTTTATTTTTCATTTTAAATTATTTAATTTTATATAATTAAATAAAATAAAATAACCTCTATAACTAAAAATAACAAATTAACATTTAAAACAACATTTTATAATTCAAAATCTATATAAAATCATCAAAATCTAAGTATAAAATTATAATAAAATCATAAATTAAATTAATATTTTATTCTTTTTAAAAAATTTAAATCCAGATCCAAATATCCGAATTTCGGATTCACTTGAATCCAAATCCGGATCCAAAAACATACGAATCCTTAAAATTCAAATCCGCATCCACATATTTATTAATATGGATCCAGGTTTTTCCAGATTCGAATCTTCCGGATCCATGCGGATACGAATAAATTTTACATCTCTAAACGAAATTTCTGTATTATGCTACAAATTGGGCACTTATCATTTTCTAAGATTTCATCCTAAAATAAACAAACTCATAATTAAACTTATGATGTACTACTTAGAACTAAAAAATTTTCGATTTTTTTTGTTTATATTTTTTTTATTTAAATAGCAGGAACTAACACTAACAAGCACACACCCCAAACTTAAAATTACATTGTCCTCAATGTAAGATAAGCGTAAAGAAGATAAAAGTGAGGAACAATATTACAATACATTGAGTTGATCAGGCTCCTGCTGGTCAGAATTTGGTTGCGCGTGCTGTGTGGGTTACACTAGTGCATGCATAAATACACATGTAAACTATTAAACACGCAATTAGCACTCAATAAAATAAAACTAAAGTAGAAATAAAAAAAATAAATGTGTGGGTTGCCTCCCCGATAGCGTTAAGTTTAACGTCTTCAATCAAAGTGACCACCCAAATACTCATAGTGGCTTAAACTCATGCGATGGGCTTGGAGACGTCTCATTTCAAATTACACGCATTTTCTGTCTTTGTGGCAGTATATACTTAGACCGGTTTGCACTGACTTGCTTTCCTCGATCTTCCACTCTTACCCACACTTATTTTCCTTTGCTAGTGGTTGTAGATGTTGCATTTGTTGACGGTGCTTTCCCCTTTTGCTTGGATGGATTGGGGTCTGCTGGTATTGGTTATGTTGTAACATGATGTAGTATGGTGTCGAATTGATGGCACACCATAGTTAAGTTGAAGTTCTCTTTATGTGTAACCGCCTTGAATGCCTCACACACCATTATTTTGTCATTCACCTTATATGTTTACTTTTCCACTATCGCTTCCTTTTTGTCTTCCATTTGGCTCCATTAAAGCTCCATTTTCTTAACTTTCTTGGTCTCTCGCAAGGTCGAATATTCTAACAACTAACGTCTCTTCATTCACTCGAAAAGTGAGAGGGCCTTATTGTACATCTATTAACGTTCCTACTGCTGCCAGAAAAGGTCTTCCCAAAATGCAGAATATGTCAACATCTTCCTTCATGTCCATAATTATGAAATCTTTTGGAAGATTAAACTCCCCCACTTGTACCATCATATCTTTTATCTTCTCATTGGCCATCTTGATGGTTATGTTAGTAAATTACAAGCTCATGGAATTAGGTTTCAGTTGATAATACCATAATCTATTCGCCATAGGCTACGAGATTAGATTGATTCCAGACCATAGATCGCATAACGCTATTGACTCGCAATCCACAATAGTGCATTCTATGGTGAAGACGACAAGTTCTTTGCATTTGGTTGTCATCATTCTTTGTAATATGATACTACACACATTTATGAGCCTTTTCTTTTTGACAATGCTGCTCATGAGTGAAGTTGTCAATCTATGTGTCCATTTCTTCACGGATTCCTCCAGTGGAGGTCGCAGTTTAGGTCTCAAGTTAGGTGAAGCATCAAGGGAATTTATGCACACACGATTTTCCTCGTCAAGCTCTTCATCAGACATTTACGTGATGCATTCAACCTCTACTTCCTTATGTTGACTAATATAGCATTGCATAATTCTTTTCATGCCCTCATCGGGTTGTCGTATGTGTTACTTGGTGTAGGCATTGCATTTTTGCATTTGAAACCCGATGATGAGTCTCATTTGGAGGCACTACCTTTTGAGTCACGAAAGCCGCGGGAAACGGATATCGGAAGGGGAAATTCAGAATAAACAAGGTTCACTGTTTTCGTTCGTGCTGCGTTCGTGTATGCGTTCGAACGGAAAACAGATTGCGGGCGTTCGTGTTGCGTTCGAGGAAGCGTTCGAATGGTGTCGGTAATTCTGGTTTTGCTGCTAGCCTCACACCCCAGCCCATTTAGCTCCCCAAAGCCCATAAAACACATCCCAAATTAAATAAATAAATATTAATTAAAACATTAACTAAATAAGATATTAATATAATTAATTAAATAATTAATTAAAACATTTACCAAACTTAAACTAAAATCATGCCTAATTTAAATAATTTGAATATATCATATACTAAAATTAAAAAGAAGATATGCCTAATTAAAATCAATCCTAACCAATTAAAACCAATCAAATAATTGACTTCCTAATTTAAAATATTTTGTCCCCCATCAATCTTGTGTATACCATTCTTAGGACTCATAATTTGGAAACTAGATCTATTCATTGTGAGACAAGGGCAAACCCTAACTCTCTTCTATATAAACATGCATTAGCCTAGCCACACCATCTCTCAACTCTCTCTAATACACGCCCAAGACATCAAAAACACTTCACATATACACAAAAAAGAGAACAAAGAGCCCTAACCATCTCCTCCATAGCCGAGACAACAAGAGCCTCAATCCTCCACCATAACCGAATCCACTACAAGCAACAATCCCCCATAGCCGAATCCAAAACACCAATAACCACCATAGCCGAATCCAAAACAAACCAAACTCACCCTTAGCCGAATCCAGAACACCAAAATCCTTCAAAGTCGAGACAACCACTGAAACACCCCCTAATAAACACTCAAAACCAGCCCCCTAAAACACGCCTAAACAGTCCCTAAAAACCTTGAAAACAGTAACATAAAAACTGCATAGATAATCTTAAAAATAATCACACACAACTGCACTAAAAACCCAAAAAACTTGGAACAGTTCATTGAAACGTTAAAACAGGTGGCCTGAGCAGTGAGCAGCAAAACAGAGGCCGAACAGGAGCAGAACGGAGTTCGAACCGCAAGTAAAACAGCAAAGCAGTGAGCTAGGACGCTAAACCAGTGAACCGGAGAAGTTGAGGAGCTGTACCCTTCCGACGTCCGTGAAACGCAAGCCTGAAAGTTGGCTAAAAGGTTAGACCTGAGGGTACTTTTCACACTCATCTTTATTTGATTTTTGTTATTTATTTGGATTGTATTTTACTTGTTTGTTAAATCTTGCTTGTGTATGATGTGTGTTGTGGGTATTGGATGAATGAGAGACGTGTCAACTCTCGCGGTATATCGGATGGAAACCCGGACATAAATTTCATAGCCGATTCCGAATGGACGGTAATATGATCTGTACTCGGGACACAACTCCACGTACCGCTTGAGTAAACGGCACCCTCTTTTGTTTTGTGTTGCTTTTGTTTATTTTTCGTCACTTGAATTCTGTATGTTGTTTATTTATGCATGATTCAATCGAGCGCATGGGCTTAGTAAGTGGAATGAAAGATCCCCTATGGGGAGGGGTTAAAGCCCTTTACCACGATGCTTTGCCGCGCCGGTTGATGTGTGTTCGGTTGGATGCAAGATACGTCCAATCAGGCATACTTAGTTTGATATTATTGTCTTTATCTTTTTATGCATGGTTCAATCAAGTGCATGGGCTTAGTAAGTGGAATGAAAGATCCCTTATGGGGAGGGGTTAAAACCATTTACCACGATGCTTTGCCGCGCCGGTTGATGTGTGTTCGGATTGGATGTAAGATGTGTTCAATCGGACATACTTTGTTTTGATATGATTGGCTCTATTTTTGTATGTATGATGCGATCGAGCGCATGGGCTTAGTGAGTTAGTCCAAAGGTCCTCTATCTGAGAGACGAATAGCCTAAAAGGCCACATTTGTGACACTACTTCGCCGCGCTGGACGAAGTGTGTTTGGGTTGAATGTACGTTCAATTGGGCATACGAAGTCCTACACTTTTGTTGTCTTTATTTCATGTGTTGTGATGTGACGCGCATGAGCTTAGTATGTTGGTCTAAAGGTCCTCTATTTGAGAGACCAAGAGCCCCAAAAGGCCACATTTACGGCAGTACTTCACCGCGCCCCTTTATTTTGTTGTTTATGTATTGCGTCCCATTTCATGCATCAGGTCTGTTCCCGTTCGAACGCGTTTACGAACCCAACTCGAACGCGCATGCATTTTGCCTTATCATGCATCAGGTCTCATTTCCGTTCAAACGCATTCACGAACGCCATACGAACGTGAGCATTCTGTTTCATTTCCGTTCGAACGCGTTAACAAACGCCATACGAACATGAGCATTCTGTTTCATTTCCGTTCGAACGCGTAATCAAACGCCATACGAACGCGAACCTTATGTTTACCGTTCGAACGCGTTTACGAACGCTACACGAACGCGAACACACTGAACTGAGACATATTCATCACATGCCATGTATAATTGTTTCTTAGGTGATTTTTTATGGAACCACACATAGTCATTCTTATCTTTGTGCACATAATAATGAAAAACATGTTTATTCCATTAGTTGCGTCATTTGCCTTAGTCTTGATTTAACGCATTACGATTCATATACCTATGCCTTGATGACTTTGGAGTATTATTTCTTGTGATATATCGGATGGAAACCCAGACATAAATTCCGTAGCCGATTCCGAATGGACGGTAATGCGGTCTGTACTTGGGATACAATTCCACGTATCACTTGGAAAAGTGCTCACATGTATGCTTGTGCGGTTATTATGTATGTTTGTGTTTTTCATGAATATGATATGCTGAATGAAGTTGTATGTTCGTTGTTACTTTGAGGTATTTTCAGGCATGTGTTCTTAGATATGAGATATATGTGAAATGTATGTATAAGTGTTATTTTGTACCTGTGAATATAGAAGCATGATATTCTTAGGAATAAGTGTTACTTAAGCCTGATTAAATTATTACATAAATCCTTTCATTACAAATGGCATAAGTAAATGACCATTCCGAACCCAACGGTTTGAGGTCTTCCCTTGCGAGGGGTGAGTGCAGCCTTAAATCTCATTTTCCCGGTTCACACCGGGTGGCGACTCCATTATTCTCCGGTTTAGTCCCCCGTGGCTACTCCGTACTCCCGACCGGGTCGCGAGCCCGGGACAGCATGCGTCGCCCCAGATTTCTGTGTTCCCACACTTGGTCAAGCTCTTTGTGGTATCTGACTTTGATTAATCGCAAGTTGTCCAATTTGGTCTCCAATGCTTATAGTGAGGCTACTTGATATTGTACCAACCGTTTTAATCTGACAGTATTCTTTACGTTGTCCATGTTCCGCTAAGCTATCTGCCTCAATAATTCCTCCACATAAAGGTTGTAACTATTTGAGTAAGGCTTATGGCCTTATCTGTTATAGTTGTTGACATAACTAACAGACTTGCCATGTGAGTCTCTAATAACTGAAAGAAAAAGAGAGATATAGATAGAGGTGGCCACAGTCCGGTTATGGTTACAAATCGTAACCAAACAGTAGGATTATAGTTCATGTTTGGTGTGAACCATAACTGAACCGTAATCTTACGGTTCAGTTAAGGTTCACGCCAAAGGGTGAACCGTAACAGTTCTGTTAAAACGTATTTATATATATATATATATATATTATATATATATATATATATATATATGCATTTAATAAAAAAAATAAAAATTTAATACAATTATATTAATTAAATTATTAATTGTTAAATTAACATTTAATTGTTACAGATTAAAATATTTAATTGGTAAATTAATTAATTAATAACAAATAATCACATGATTTTTTTATTTCCTTTTTGTATACGGTTCTGATTTGGAACTGTGGAAACCTATATTCATAATTGAACCAGACTTGACCGATTCAGTTACGATTTATCATAACCGAACTGATCAAACCGGTTCGATTTTGATTTCGAATCATAACAGTAGACGACCCTATGTATATGGATTGTAAATGGAAAATGGGACATTATTATATATGCCCCATTTCATAGGTAATTAATTTACCTCGAAATGGGATCTTTGATCCTTTACCTCCATCTTAGTACTGTCACCATAATTTTACATTTTCCATTATACATTGAATTTTACCTTTTTACCACTTTCATAGAGGAATCTTGTTTTTGCTTTGGGAAAAATTCAATAATGCAACGATGGTATCCACTCATCTCTGCTACAATATAAGTATACAACGATGGTATCGCATGATGCATGTAATAATATATTATAATATATATCAAATAAATAATAGTTATATTCAATACAATTACAAATATTTAATACTTAATAACTAATGACATCAAATCACTCATATTTTCATTATATCAAACGATTACTATTAGAATGAGAGTTGCAATTTGGTCATATTTTTTTTTTATTTTTTTTATTTTTATCTTTTTGAACTTTTGATATTCTGTTACTGTCACTTTGTATTGGTAGCCCAGTGGTGAATTGTTTTTCCTCATCATGGCGAGGTTTAATTTTAAATTTATTTATTTATATATTTAAGGATATGAGTATATATATATTTTCCAAATATTAATAGGAGAAAATATATCTTCAAATTTGGGTTGTGTACAGGTCAAATTTGGACCAAGGACCCAAATATCATTATATCTCAGGCCCATATATCATACTTGTATCAGAATGGTATCTTGGGCCACTACCCAAGCCCAATCAAAGTGGGTTCCAACCACTGGATAATCAAGTCTACGTTAAAGGCTCGCATATGAGCCCATGAGTTCATCATACATCCCCTCAAGAGATAGAGCCTACATGACTTAAAAGGTCTCTAACAAACTCTACTCATGCTACTCAATGTCCCAGCCATACGATATATGAGCAATATCACAGTCGACGTTACTTCACGTTATGCAGTACCCCAATGGACATGGCCCGCTAGTCTACACACATTCATTCTTAATAAGGAAATCAAGTATTTGGATTGAGACATAACACCTACAAACACAGTGGTATAATTCAAATATCATATGGATTACACATAATCTCAGATATCTAAACACTCATAATTCAACCATGATTTAACTACTATTTCCTAAATAGGTTTGGAATACGACTCTTCCAATTAATCATAGGGGTTGGATCATTCAAGCTTTGGCTTTCACATTTGAGTTCTCAAAGTATACATAATTTCCTAAACACGACCAACCGTCCTCACGACAATGCACAAAGATTAAGGTAACTTTTACCCTTGCTATTCCCTTTCATTTCGCTTGCCATCGTCACTGACTTGAACGTCAGAGTGCATACGGCATCCACCACACCGATAAGCCTTGGTTTTTTTTAGCTAGTTGGCCCCTACTCGGCTTGCCTTTTTCTTTTTTGAAACAAGACATACCCGGAGACAGGCAAACTAATAGCATTGTTTGGGATCAGCCGCTATCCTCCTTTTGATCTCATCTCCTTTATCTTAATTTTAAGATGTTTTAAAAATTAAATCGGTGATCGAAAAGGTTCCTAAGCAGCTATACTATATGTGAAGAAACTTCCAACAAGAAACATAGCACTTCTTATAAAACAATAGAGAACAAGCTAAATCAAAATCGCGAGACTTGAACTTCTTCCCATATATCCCCCCTCTTTAACTTTTCCTTTTCCCCTTCTTGTGTGGTTGAGTTGGCTTGTAAACTAAGGAAATCAAGACCGAAGTAGATGCAGCCCAGGTGTTCGAAGAAATGCTTCATAGAACTTCCAAAAAGCTCTTAAATCATTCCAAGCCACCACATCAGTCCTTAATACCAGATCAGGCCCTCATTCACACACCTGCTCAAGAATCAACCCAAGTCACTCCAAGATCGGCCATTGTCTGCATCCGAAACGACGGCAAATTTCCTTTCAAAATCACAGTGTACCAAAATGACTATGGTTCTGAATATCACTTACAAACCAGTGTGTCCTGAACCTTTAGCTCAAAACACACCAAAACTAGTATCAAACGGCCAACTCCATCTGCCTTAAAATCTCCCAAGTACAGATGACTGTATTTCGTTAATTCAGACTTATTATACAAATATCAATATTGAAGATGATAAAAAAAAAATTAAAGAAAACTAAGTTCTTTATCAGAATTAGATATATTGCTGTCACTTTCATTCAACTTTCAACAAGCAAACTCATGTCTTCGGCATTGAGTCTCGGTCTACGTAGGATATGCATAATAATTAATATTTTTAATTGTTATTTGAAGAAGTTTTTTTTTTTAATATTTTTCTGTTATATTATATTTTGGGAGAAATCTGCAGATATTTTATTGTGCTATTTTATTTTTACTAGTGAAAATATATAACTGCCATATGATTGTTTTGCTGTATTTTTCTTTAAGACGGCTTTAACTTTTGTTCTTGATATTGATCACGTGTAGAACGAGATTTGGAAATTTTTTTTTATAAAATTATAGATATTTTTTTTATTCTAATCAAATAGATTTAAAAAAACATATATAAGTGTTTTTAAGTGTATTGAATATTTACAGTAAAAAAAGTTAAGTTAATTTAAATATTTTAATTGAGGATTTTTTTGGTATATTAAAAAGTGAAAATTTTAAATTTACCATACGAGTGTATATAATAATAGTGTCCAAAGAAATTTTTAGAGTCTCACTCTTTTGGAATTTGGCTTGAATTGGCTGTACTCAAAAGTTGGGTTTTACCGGTTCATCGATTTTGATAAGTTTTCAATGATTTTTTATGCAACTGGTTTTTAGTCATTATCCGAACCGAACCTATGATCGGTTTCCGATTCGATCAGTCGAACATGCAGGTCTAGTTCAATTTTAAAATATCGTATTTCTAAATATAAGATTTGATCAATTTTGACTCTTTTGTTAATGTGCTGACCATTTTTTTCTTTAGAGATGTGGTCAAATTCTATACATTAAAAAGAAAAGGGCAAAAAAGTAGGATAGCCGGTCCCTCATTTATTCTTATAGGTTATAGCTATATGCCCTATAATCATCACTTATCAGAATTAGCGGCAACTCAGCGAGTCAAGCCAACCTTATTGACTTGTGTCTTTTTAGTCTTTACATAGAGTAACTATTTAGGGTGAGTTTTTTTATTTATTTATTTATTTATAAATTATAATTAATAATTATTATATAATAATTTAAATATAACTGAATCTTAATAATATATTTTATGATAGAAAAATATAAAATTAGGGTGAGTTTTTTTTTTATTTATAAATTATAATTAATAATTATTGTATTATAATTTAAATATAATTGAATCTTAATAATACATTTTATGACAGAAAAATATATATATAAAAAAAAAAACATAACACATCAGCATTAGATTTAAATTCCTTCACTAATTTTTATCAATTTAGATATAAAATTGACGTGTGTCAATTAAGAGTTAACCCATAATATAAAGGAAAATCTTCTTAAAGATCTTGAAAAAATTAGATACTGATAATTTATTCCCAATAAATCTAAAAAATGCATCTGATTCGGAAATTGGATATCCATTCGGGAATTAAGTGGCTCATAAATATCTTTGTTTCATATACAATGAACCAACAATCTTCCAAAATTCCAATCACCTGTAATAAAAGGTTCAAACTTCTTAATAGTAAGATGATAAATTGACTCGGAATTGTCCTGAATAGAAAATAATTCAAGTGAAAAAGCAACAATACTGTTGGAAATTCTTTAAATATTTATTAAGGATATAAATGTCTTTTGAATGCAATGGGTGCATGAGAGGGGTACAATCCTTTGGAGGGTTGCACCCCACCCCAAGGGGTGCCCCATTGGCACCCTTCCATGCCTTTATAAAGGAGGCTCTATGTCCAATTAAAATATAAATAAGACAATCCGAATTTAAGAGTCAAGTTTTTCATTTGTTTTAGAGAGAGTTCCACCATATTCTAAGTTCATATACTTGTTAAGGAGTGCTCCTTGAACAAGAAGCAACCAAGTTATCCTGGGAGAACATTGACCAATTCGAATCCGTGAAGCACCTGTGACGGAGGCTAATAAATTCTTAAGGACATAAAGATCTCGACTTGGATTCGCCATTGCATTTTCCAAGTTTTCTATAGTTTTTCATGTTTTAGGGTTTTATGATAATTTGATTAGTATTTACTGGTTTAATTTGTTTGAAGCATGTTGTTTTAATGTTTAATGACACTATTTGGATAACAATCTTAAGAAATTATTATACTAGTGTTGTTAGATAATAATTCGCATGCTAGGTTAGAAAATTTTCTGGAAAAATACGAACTGTGCATGAAAAACTAGTAGGGCGTTCGAACGCCCGACGAACGTGAATGCTTAAATTTGACATTTCGTAAGAACGTTCGAACGCGTCTTCAAACGCAACTCGAACGCAAGCCTTCTGCCTAAGAACGTTCGAACGCGTACTAAACGCAACTCGAACGCAAACTCTCTGGAATCATTCCGTTCGAACGCGTTTTCGAACGCTATTCAAACGTGAACTCTCTGAAAACATTCCGTTCGAACGCGTTATCAAACGCTACTCGAACGTGAACTCTCTGGAAACACTTCGTTCGAACGCGTTGTCAAACGCAACACAAACGCACACACACTGGACAGTCTCGTTCGAACGAAGATACGAACGCGACACTAACGAAATCGTCCTGTAATTATTATAAACTGCAAACTTAGATTGATATTAACTTAGTAAATCATATACTGTAACACATTAATCTTGGTAGTATAGATTTAAGTTATTATTAGGTTGTTCAATTATCACAAGCATACACATAGTGATAAAGTTGAAATTGATTGTGTGATGCATACTTGAGTGAGAATTTAAAAGTGTAATCATACACAAGAAATTCCATCCAATCTTGATTGACACTTACACATATATCTACACATATCGTATATTATTTGTGCATTTGAAGAAGTGTAATCCTGGGTTTGAATTGCTAAAAGATCCCTTTGAAAAAATGTTTAAAGAATATTCTGTCAAAAAGGCGATAAGAGCCTAAGTGGTCAGGGACTTAAGTGGTTACTCTGGACCCCCCATCGTCCTTTGGGAATATTCGTTTATTCATTTTTCTAAAGAATCTTTAGTTAAAATTCAAGGACTTGTGTTTATTGGAACCACTGTCTAATAGAACAACAAGTGGTTACCTAGTATATCATTTTGAACAAGATCATACGTTGATCATTGTGTAATTTATCTTTTGTAGATTAATTGACCCACATTGGATTTTCCAGTTACAAATGGCTAGCGGAAACATCACAATACCGGTCTCTCATGGAGAAAAGCCGGAGAAATTTGGTGGGGCAAATTTCAAACAGTGGCAGAGCAAAATGCTGTTCTACCTGACAACTCTCCAGTTGACTAAATTCCTCAAAGAATCGGAAATGGCCAAGGAAGAGCGAGAACAGACATGGATGTCTGGAGACTTCTTATGCAAGAACTACCTTTTGGGTGGTCTTGACAATACCATGTACAATGTGTACCAATGCATGACTTCTGTGAAGATTCTCTGGGAATCTCTCGAGAAGAAGTACAAAACCGAGGATGCCAGACAAAAGAAATTTGTCGTGGGTAGGTTCCTGGACTACAAGATAGTAGATTCAAGGACAGTGATGTCTCAATTGAGAGAACTGCAATTGATCATTCATGAAATATTGGATGAGGGAATGAAAATCTGTGAGATGTTTCAAGTTGCCGCCATAATTGAAAAGTTGCATCCATCATGGAATGACTTCAGGAGCTATCTGAAACACAAAAAGATACATATGAGCTTTGAAGACCTCAGTGTTCGATTGAGAATCGAGGAGGACAATAGGATGTCCGAGAAGGCCAGCTACAAGACTATGGAGTCTAAGGCCAACATCATTAAGGGTGTAAATGGTAGCAAGAAGAGAAAGAACAGTTGAGCTGATTATTCGAACAAGAAGTTTAAGGGGAAATGCTATAACTGTGGAAAGATTGATCATATGTCAAATGACTACAGAAACAAGAAGTCTCAGGACAAGGGCAAGAAAAAGAAAAATGAGACCCATATCACTGAAGGAGAGCAGCTGACTGATGAGATCTCAGAGATGGAACTATCAGCAGTGGTAATCGAAGCCAACATAGTTGGGAATCCAAGAGAATGGTGGGTAGACACTGGGGCTACTCGTCATATCTGTGCATATAGCAAGATATTTTCCTTGTATCAGAAGGTTGATGGAGGCGATCATCTGACAATGGGAAACTCGTCTACCTCTCAGGTGGTTGGACAAGGTACAATGGTTCTGAAGATGACATCTGGAAAGGAGCTAACGTTGAAGAATGTACTGCATGTTCCAGATATTCGGAAGAACTTAGTCTCATGATATCTCCTTAGTAAGACTGGTTTTAAGCTTGTATTTGTTTCTGATAAGTTTGTAATGACAAAGAATGATATGTATGTAGGAAAATGTTACCTAACTGAGGGCCTTTTCAAACTAATTGTAATGACTGTCAATCGTGCTATTAATAAAGCTAGTACTTCTGCTTATATTATTGAGTCACAAAATGTATGGCATAGGAGGTTAGGACATGTTAATTATGATACCATGCGTAAATTAATTAACATGGACCTTATACCTAAATTTACAATTGACAGCCAACATAAGTGTGAGGCATGCGTTGAAGCAAAAATGCATAGAACATCATTTCATTCTGTGGAACGCTATTCTGAACCTTTAGAACTTGTACACACTGACGTGTGTGACATGAATATTGTGCAAACAAGAGGCGGTAAAAAGTACTTTGTCACTTTTATCGATGACAACACAAGATTCTGCTATGTGTACTTGCTGAGGAGCAAAGCTGAAGCTATTGAGAGCTTTGTACACTATAAGAACGAAGTTGAAAATAAACTTGACAAGAAAATCAAAAGAATCAGGAGTGATAGAGGTGGTGAATACGTTTCACCATTCGGTGAATATTGTTCTGTTCACAGAATTATTCACGAAACCACTGCTCCTTATTCTCCTCAACAAAACGGAATTGCGGAGCGCAAAAACCAAACGTTGAAGGAAATGATGAACGCCATGTTGACGAGTTCGGGTTTACCCCAGAACTTGTGAGTGGAAGCCTTGCTTTCCGCGAACTACGTTCTAAACAAGCTTCCTCACAGAAGATTGGACAAGACACCATATGAGTTGTGGAAAGGTTTCGTACCTTCCTACAAATACCTAAAAGTGTGGGTGTGTCTTGCCAAAGTAATGGTTCCTAAACCTAAGAAGGTTAGAATATGACTCAAAACGGTTGACTGTATATTCATTGGATATGCTCGCAACAGTAGTGCGTATCGATTATTGACATCAATCCGAACATGATAATTGAGTCAATGAATGCGACATTTTTTGAAGAGACGTTTCCTTGTAAGGAAAGACAAAGAACAGAGTCTCTCAAAAGAACAATTGATACTGTCAAGGACAGTGATTAGGTTGACCAAGAATCAAATCTACGTGCAAATGTTGAGACAATCGAGCCTAAACGTGGCAAAAGAGCTAGAACGTCTAAGTCGTATGGTCCCAATTTTCTGACATACTTGTTAGAAAATGAGCCTCAAAGCTATAAAGAAGCTGTGTCTTCTCCGAAGGCACCTCTGTGGAAAGAGGCTATTAATAGTGAGATTGATTCAATCCTACAGAACAATACTTGGGAGTTGGTTGATCTTCCTCCAGGTTGTAAGCCGCTAGGCTACAAATGGATATTCAAACGGAAGATGAAAATGGATGGATCAATAGATAAGTCTAATGCAAGACTTGTTATAAAAGGTTATAGATAAAAGTAAGGCCTTGATTACTTTGACACATATTCACCAGTGACTCGTATCACATCGATAATAATGCTTATAGCCATAACAACTATATTTGGTCTTGAAATACATCAAATGGATGTAAAGACGACATTCTTGAATGGTGAATTGGATGAAGAGATTTACATGGAACAGCCAGAAGGGTTTAGTGTTCCTGGACAAGAACAGAAGGTGTGCAAACTTGTAAAATCATTGTACAGATTAAAACAAGCACCTAAACAATGGCATGAGAAATTTGACAAAGAAATATTGTCAAGTGGGTTCAAAACCAATGAGTGTGATAAGTGTGTGTACACTAAATCAACTCAAAAAGGATATGTCATTGTGTGTCTCTATGTAGACGATATGCTGATAATTGGTAGTAATCATGAAATGATTCAGTCTACCAAAAACATGTTATCCAGCAGATTTGATATGAAAGATATGAGAATAGCTGATGTAATCCTAAGAATTAAGATTTCTAGGACATCAGACAGATATATATTATCTCAGACTCATTATATTGAGAAGATACTTGATAAATATATCAAAGGGGATCTAAATGTGGCTAGAACCCCTGTAAACATAACTCTTCATCTATCAAAGAATACTGGTTCAAGCGTATCGCAATTAGAGTATTCGAGAATCATAGGAAATCTGATGTATCTCACGAATTGCACACGACCAGATATCGCTCAAGCTGTGAACCAGCTTAGTAGATACACGAGCAATCCAGGACATAACCACTGGAAAGCCATTGTAAGAGTTTTGAGGTATCTGAGAGAAACTTCAAAATATGGACTACATTACGAGAGATATCCTGATGTACTAGAGGGATATAGCAATGCTAACTGGATATCTGATACGGTGGATTCCAAATCTACGAGTGGATTTGTTTTCACACTTGGTAATGCAGCCGTGTCATGGAAATCCTCGAGGCAAACATGTATTGCCCGTTCTACTATGGAATCAGAGTTCATAGCGTTAGAAAAAACAGCGGAAGAAGCAGAATGGCTTAGAAACTTCCTGGATGATATTCCTAGTTGGCCCAAACCGGTGCCAGCGATCAACATACATTGTGATAGCCAATCGGCTATTGGGAGAGCCCAAAATATAATGTATAATGGTAAGTCTCGACACATACGTCGGAGACATAATACCATACGTCAACTGCTCTCAAGTGGCATAATAACGATCGATTATGTCAAGTCGAAGGAAAACCTAGCGGATCCACTAACTAAAGGTTTACCTCGAGAGCAAGTTGAGAAGTCATCGAGGGGAATGTGCTTGAAGCCTATAAATTAAGAATTGTCACTGTGGAAACCCAACCTAGCTGACTGGAGATCCCAATATCTAGGTTCAAAAGGGACAACTAAAACTTTGTGCAATTCAAAACAAGCACTTAAGAGTTTTGTACTCTTTCCCATTCCGATAATGACGATGAATGCTGTCTGTCATTGGTTAGGATAAGTTAAGGCTTTTAATGATCACTATATTAGGAGATGAGTCCTAATGGGGGTATAGACAGATTATCTCTTCATAGTAGATCACCTATTTCAAGTAAGAAGTGATGCCGCTTCCATGAGAACTTTTAAAGGCGGGTTACCCTAAAGTACTTGATGAATCCGAGACCGTTGTTCAGGGCCGAAATAAACACAACCGTAGAACGGGAAAATGGTCGAAGTAAAGCTGTGTGTTGGCAGTTGTCTTGGTTTACACCAACGGAAGAACAGTTCAAGACTATGGGTCACTGGTTTGCCAAGTAAATTCGATTGTCATTCACTAGAAAAGGTTCAAGGCGAAAGCTACATGTTTCGATGCAACTTTAGTTCATGGTAACTCTCTCAAGTGTCTACATGAATATTTGAAGAATTGTGGGGGATTGTTGGGAATTCTTTAAATATTCATTAAGGATATATATGTCTTTTGAATGCAATGGGTGCATGAGAGGGGTACAACACTTTGGAGGGTTGCACCCCACTCCAAGGGGTGCCCCATTGGCACCCTTCCATGCCTTTATAAAGGAGGCTCTATGTCCAATTAAAATATACAGAAGACAATCTGAATTTAACAGTCAAATTTTCCATTTGTTTTGTGAGAGAGTTCCACCATATTCCAAGTTCATATATTTGTTAAGGAGTGCTCATTGAACAAGAAGCAACCAAGTTATCCTGGGAGAACATTGGCCAATTCGAATCCGTGAAGCACCTGTGACGGAGGCTAATAAGTTCTTAAGGACAGAGAGATCTCGACTTGGATTCGTCATTGCATTTTCCAGGTTTTCTATAGTTTTTCATGTTTTAGGGTTTTATGATAATTTGATTAGTATTTACTGGTTTAATTTGTTTGAAGCATGTTGTTTTAATGTTTAATGACACTATTTGGACAACAAATACAACAGTTGACGAATAGATATCATGTTGTAAAATAATATTATCTATCTTTAACTACTACATATTAAGCATCTTTGAAAAGCTTTCCGGCTAATAGAATGTGAAGAATTTTATGATATGTTATTTTGTAGTATAAAATTATGAGTGAGACTCGTTAGGTGAAAGTTATTAGTTATGAACGATTCAGAATCTATTCCGTGAGTATTATAAAATAATATATTTATATATTCAAAATAATACTCGAGTGAATGAAAAATGAATTCTCAAAATATACCCGTTGGAAAATTAAAAAGAATTTTTTTTTGTCAAACATAAGAAAATAAACTAAATTGAATCTATTGGGATGAGTTCGGGAATTCCCGATAGGTATAAGAAATATACCCAACCCTAATTACATAATTGACCTGATATCGCTGTTCCATTATAAAAAAATTTCTTAACTTAACTATCATTTATTTAATAATTTTTAAAATGCGTATCCAACGAATGTGTGGCTATCTTGATCCAAACTTGAAAGAACAATCATCTCCACATTCCCATTTAGAATTATCAAACATACCCACGTAATTAAAAGCAGGAAAAAAAAAACCCAAATAAAAATCATATCAAAACTCATTATTTTGAAGCATTTTTTCTTCAAATTTTTTGCCTTCTCTGTCAGCTCACAGGATCCATAGCCTCAACCTCATCTAGCACACTATCAATCTCTTCCTCTTCAGCTCCTGAGAGAGATGACATATACATCCGAAATATGATATACTATCTCCCTCGCCAGTCAGCTGCTGCCTCAACACAATGTGTTACTCACTCCCACCACCACAGGCTCCCTCTCAAAGCCGCCCTTGGAAGGCAACTACTTATTGTGAGTCACCTGATCCATGTACCTTCTGTTTTATGTATGGGATCTTTGTGTTTTGTGTTTTTCTCAGGTCAAAAGATCGCGCGCAATGTCATGGCTATGGCAACAGGGGAGGCTGCTCCATTTGAAGTTGCAGCAGCAACTGAACTGCCTGTTGGAAAAAATGCTTATGAGTAAGCATTTTGAGGCTCAATTTTAAACATGGTACACTTCGTGTTAGTGGTTGTTATTGAATGAATCGGATACTCCTCCGTGAGTACTTCGAAATGGTATATTCATATGCTTAAAATGATGTTTGGGTGAATGAGAAATTGTTGCTCAAAGTTCACCCATTGATATTAGAAAATAAAGAGAAGTTAGCTTGTCCCATATGAGAAAGCTATAGAGATGAAATTATGCTTATATATGATTGTTCATTAGTAGATGGGTAAGAGTTATAAGGATAGAGACTCTCTCTACGTGCGCGAGGGGGGGTGAAAATCAAATCTGAATCAAGCTTGGCTCGTGTGCACCCGCGTGTCCTGCGTACACGAATGCCGGACCAAAATGGAGGTATCATGTCATCCGTGTAACAATCCAATAATTCATTATCATGCGTGTTAAAATATTAAAAAATAATTTAAAAAAATGGGTATTAATTCATACATATCATTTATTAATTTGTTGGTGATACCACGTCACCCATATCTCCATTGCACCAAAGAATTACTCGATTTTATGACACAATTTTATTCTTGAACGTGCAGTGGGACAATGTTGAAAACAAGTACGCAGTGACTTTACTTGCTGTAACTGGTGCTATTGCAATATGAGGCTATACAGGAATGATTTCGGTGAGGTTCCCCTTGTGCATTTCCTCTGTTATTTTCCAGTTTTGCTTTTGATTTACATGTAATTCAATTCTCAATCACGAAATGGAAAATTGTTGTCATTTGTAACACAGGCAATTGATAGGCTTCCTTCCGCCAAATCACTCCTTCCGTGCTTAAGCAGAACAGTTAAAATCCCCGACTGTCCCAGATTCTTATAAGAAACGCAATCTCTGTAATCGAACACGGAGCTCAAAGTGAAATCCTGAGCTCGACACCACCAAACTAATAATAGTTTGTATTTGATCATCTCTGTGTCTTTTTTAACCCAATCTTTGTTGCACAGTGGTTCGTATACAAGAACCTGATTTTCACACCAGACAGGAAATTGCAGTTTTTTGCTATATCTTATGTACTCTTGAGTAAATTAAGCATAATTTTTCAATATCATTTGAATTGTGTTTGGAAGTTCTAAGAAATTTTTGTAAACTGATGTCACTCTTGGTTATAAAATTTCAGGGAAGCATTAGTACAGAAAATAAAAGACACATACAAATATATAATAGGGAGCAGCAGCTGAAGCTGAAGGTAAGCCAAACAAATAATACTTGCTGCTGCTTGAGATCTTGCAGCATTAAATTGAGGATGTATAAAAATAATGCTTCTTCTGCTGCTGACATTAAACGCTTGTGATGCACTTTTATCTAAAATACATGTAATTATACGAGCATTAAATCTGCCCCCAGAGGCGTAGCTGGATTGACAGACCGTAAAAATAAATGCTTTCAAAACGTAAAGTCCAGAGATTCGATTATGGAAAAATAAGGGATTTACAATGGTATTTGAACTTAAGAAATGTAAATATTAAATTATCTTCCCTTTGCCTTTATTTATTATTATTATTATTTTTTTTTGGGAGGTTCTCATTCATTGTTGTAGAAAAAGACAGCACATCCCCAACAACATGTAACAATAATGATGTAAGATGATCTACTTGAAGAACTCCATGATATGGAGATTACATACACAACATGCAAAATTAATACCCTTAAAGCCAGCTTCAATGGCCAATTCTGTGAATTCTTTTTTGGTTCTCTCCCTTCCTCCTCCATCTCGAGTCATCAAAAGTACATCCAAAAGAGATGTTTCTTTTGCGGAAGAGCTTACCTCTGGTATCTCTGGAACTACTGAATTTAGAACAATTACCTTCCCGTTTTCCGGAATTGATTTGTAACAATTTTTCAATATACTCAAACAGTGATCATCGTCCCAACAATGAAGTATCCACTGCAAAATAATAACAACATTTATCAGTACATTTATTTTATACTAAATTTTGAGATTTTAGTCAACTATTTGTATCGACGGTCCCCAATTCCATCTTTTTTAATGGGTAAAATTTCAAAATTAATTACCTTCATCAGGATGGCATCTCCTTTTGGAACACCTTCGAACATATTTCCACCCACATGTTCCACGCCTGCATCATTAATTTACAAATTAACTCAATTCTATTCCAAGGGATATTGTAGCAAAGTTAGAGAAATCAGTTCTTTCAAATTTTCGAGTTCGATTTTGGTATAAAAATAAAACCCTTTAGACTTTGTCCACCCCATTTTTTAAAATAAAAGAAACAAAACAAAAAAAACTATACCAGGATAGGATTGAGCATCTTGTACTACGTGAGGCAAATCAAAATTAATAGCCTTAATATGCGGATATTTTGAAGTAATCATACTGAGGGTGACACCAAAGCCGCCTCCAACATCCACAAGTTGCTTAACGTTCTCAAAGCCCTTGTAATGTTCCAGGATTCTCTTCATTGCTATGGTCGAGTGATTAAACATCGCCAAGTGATAAGTTTCATTAAACTTAGAGTTGCTGGAAGCATACTCAAAGATATGCATTCCATGCACCCTATTGAATGGTATCCCTCCTTCAACAACAGCATCTTTCATTCCCAACCTACAAGTTCAAAATTTTATTACGTTATAAAATGAAGGTAATGTCTAACGCGATAATTATAAATTAAGTATTTATAATGCGATAATCTATTTTTTTGACAATAAATAAATAAATAAATAAATAAGAATTTCAATATGATCTCATAGCCAAAATCATCTATTCTCACGAAGTACGCAAAAAACTATCTTGCATATGAGGGGATGATTGAGGAAAATATATCATCGGCTAAGATGAATTAATGAACTCAAAATATGAATATTGTACCACCTTAAACTCTCAAAATAGTTTTTTAGTTGAGTCACAACTAATCTCATACACGAGTGGACTCACATTATTTATTCACGTGACACGAACAGGGAAAAAAACAGCCTGCATGTAAAGAGGAGGAGGAGGAGGAGAAGAAGAAAAACTGTACCAGCTGTCCATGAAGACCTTGTCGAGAGGCAAGGCCATAAAGTGACCCAATGAGGCACCATCTTCATCACTAACAAAATATTTGGACACAGGAGTAAGATCATACAGAATCTCGCCACCAGAAACGGAGCACGTGAGCACACGGTAGCTTACAAGAAGTCTAAGCATTCGGTCTAGCATCACTGGTGCCTTAACGTTCTGTACTTGTAACTGTGCTGCGATCCCTGAAGCTGAGAGCTTGCCAGCTTTGCCTATGAGTTCAAAAACGCCAAGCTGAATAGCTGATTGAGTTGCCATGGGAAGCACCACCCCCATTGCTAGTTGCATGGCATATGAATAGCTCTCTTCTTCATCTTCATCTTCATGTTTGTTATCGATCATCTGTTTGTTGGGTGATTTTGTTTTTGATAAAGGACACATATTGTTTCTCAATTCACACTTGGTTTTTGCTTGGTGGGTTGATTTATTTTGCTTCTTTTTTTGCGTGTGTGTGTTTTGTGATGAGAGATTGAAAGGGTGGTGCATTTTATAGAACCAGATCACCTCAAGGGAAGCTCTGTCCATCCAACTCAAATAATGCTAAAGATATAATCTTCCCAGTCAGTGTTGGCGGGCTTAGTTAAGGCTCTATATTTAATATTATCTCTAAGCACTTCATAAATATTTAAAATATTAAAAAAAAATCTCATTTTATATAAGATATAATTTTATATAAAACAAATAAAATTATTTTCATTTTTTTTATTAATTTAATATCCATATTTAAAAAAAAATAGTTTTTTTTTTTAAAGTTTTTGTTTTGTTTTATTAATTATTTAATTTAGTTACAAAATACTAATTTCTCCCCAGTGATTTTCTGAGTCAAATTTTAATCATTCTCTTTTAATTTAAAAATGTTAACAGTATTACTACTTATTGTTATATTTTTAACTAAAATTTTGAACTATCCATCTGGAATTAATTTATGAGTCTAATCCTACATATGATTAGGGATGGCAAATCGAATTATTAAGAAATCTATGAACCTGTCCCCGAATCCGAATTTCTCCTCAGTGATTTTCTTAATCAAATTTTAACCATTCTCTTTTAATTTAAAAATGCTAACAGTATTACTATTTATTGTTATATTTTTAACTAAAATTTTGAACTATCCATTTGGAATTAATTTATGAGTCCGCCGGACCAGTAACCTAGGGTACATATGATTAAGGATGGCAAATCGAATTATTAAGATATTCACGAACACGTCCCCAAATCCGAAATTCTTTGAATGGGGACGGAGCAGTTTAGTTTTCAATTTTTATGTGAAAATATTAGAATAAAGTAATGAAACTTTTGTTTGTATTATATATAAAAATTATTTTAAAATTTTAAAAAATTAAAAATTTAATTCGGGTGCGGGGCCGCAAGATGGATCTGAAACCGAACCCAACTCAAATATCAAGGTTGAATCGAGACCCCAAATCCGATCCGATTAGGATTTCTGTATGTTTTGGAGCCTCAAACCCTCCCTAATTGGGGACGGATCTCTACAAAACCAGAACTCATCGAGATTTTTGTCATCCCTAAATATGATTAGCTGCTTAGCCCGGCTGCTGCTGTTATTTTATTTGAATATTTGACTCTTTATATTAACTTACTGTCAATATTGGCTGGTTATCTTATATCAATTGCATTCGAACAACTTTTGTGGCAAATGTTCATTTTATTTGAATATTTTACTCCTAATATTAAAGTTGCTGTCAATATTGGACTTATCAACTTTTGTGGCATATGCTACTTTAATTTGACGGTCAAATATTACATGTTAAATCATATTTTATTATTGAAAGGAAAGTGATAAACATACTAAAGGGTGACAGAATGATATTCTGCTGTAAAAAAATAGTTTCAAAATAATAAATTAATACTCTATGATTAATTTTAATCATTCTTCTGCCATAATTTACTATACATATCATTACTTTTATTCAAAAGATAGAAGAGAAATGAGAATATCAATTCATCCACGTCTTCTCAATATTTTATTAGTGGTAGGAGTGGCAATGGGCCGAGTCAAGTTTGGACTTTAATAAGTCCAACCCGAGTTCGGGAAACAATATTCAGATTTGGAGGCCCGAGCTATTATCGTGCTGGGTTTAGACTCAGGCTTTATCTGACTCGTTTTTTATATAAAAAATTATATATATCATTTTTCTTAAGTTAGGGGCCGAGTCGGACTTGGGCTTTTTGAGTTGAGCCCGGCTCGGGCACGGGCCATGATCGGTGTTTTCACACGCGTATAACGCAAGCACACGTATCGTTCAAGTACTATAAAAAGTATCGATCCCACGATGACTTAATACCTAAGCTATTAATTTTATGAGGTCAAATGATTACTAGTATCTATTGGATTGATTGTTTGATTGGAATGGTGACCTAAATTTAAAACAAGTAAATAAAATGACGCGAAAATAAATTAAAGAAAATTCAATAATAAGAAACTATCTAGGGTTGTGATTTCTTCCAATATCTTTTTAAAAGATGAAGTGGTTATTTCATGTTTGTGTAATATATTGGTTTACTAACCTGGAACACAAAATTCTGCAAAAGCCTCTGTCGATGGTCAGATGCAAATACCCAGTGTAATCCAATTAAATCATATCTCTATGTCAATCAAATTACTTGGATTCATTAAGACTAAGTTCCAATTATGGTTACCCCCGCCCGACAAGTATATGTCTATCATGTAAGGAAATCTATTAAAGGGTTATCTATCCTCAAGGAAAATCGTGAGCTATTAAGTATAGGGTCTTAAACCTAAAATTCATTCGTTAAGTTTACCCGATCAATCTTATTAGTGGCCAGTTAATAAGAAGCATTAAACTTAAGAATTAATAAGTAAACCTTTATATTATCTAAACTATAAAATATCCCCTTATAAACCGGTGATATTGAAATTCATCACAACCCTAGATAACGGGCTTAGCTACGACACATATTTATAATTAGTAAAAACTTAAAAATAAAAGACATAAAGTAAAATGCTGAAAACTAAATGCTAGAAATTAAAAAGGAAAAAGTACAATAAAAGAAAATGATAGGGGTTAAAGGATCCACTTTTATTACTACTATTTTAGATATCTCTCTTAATATAATATATTAACTTTTGTGATATTACCAACCAGCCATATAGGCGGTAACCTGATTAAGTCAAATTAATAATTAATTACCAACCAACCAACCAGGCGGTATCCTTACTTAGTTAGGTTAAAACCGATTTAATATCAATTATCAACCAGCCAATATAGCGGTATCCTCATTAAGTCAAGTTTTAAATAGTTATTATATTATAATTAAGGGAGATTAATTTAAATAGCAATAATAAAAGCTATACCTTTCACCATAGCAGGGGGAAGTTACCTAATCATAGCTGAATAGTAAAAACTGAAAAAGTAAAGAAAGTAAATTACTATTACAAAAAGTAAATAAAATTAATTACAGAACTGAAATTAAACAAACTAGATACAAACTTCTTATTATTCTCAAGGAATTACCGAGAGGAAGGTACATCTG
Source organism: Zanthoxylum bungeanum (assembly GCA_019454045.1). Lineage (NCBI taxonomy): Eukaryota > Viridiplantae > Streptophyta > Magnoliopsida > Sapindales > Rutaceae > Zanthoxylum > Zanthoxylum bungeanum. The sequence continues at coordinate 28,894 of SKCR01018891.1, forward strand.
AAATCAGAAATTCGAGCTGAATTTATAGGGGTGTATAAGTGGGGCGCGTCGCGACGCGATAACTTTTACGCGTCGCGACGCGCCGTGATTTCCGGCGCCAAACGCGACGTTGTTGACGTGGCGATGTGGATGTCGACATCATATGATGATGACACGTGGCACAAGATGATTGGCTGATGATGGCGTGGCTGACATGTGGCAAGCTGACTCGACATGTGACTGATGTGGACGCCACATGGCTGACACGTAGATGACACGTGGCGATGGCGATTGTCGGCAGCATGTGATGGTGACATGTGGCATGGCGCACTTTAGTGGATCTGCTCTGATGTTGACACGTGGCAGGCGCACGTTAGCAGCTAGTGCATGTTAGCAGACTTCTCAGATTGTGACACGTGGCACAGTGCATTTTAGCACGAAGCGACGCACATTAGCGGTCGCGACGCACCAAATTATAATTTTGACATTTTTTTGTCCATTTTCACTGTTTTGGCTAAGAATCACTTCCAGAGAGTCCTGAAACTTTATTTATCTACAAAATAACACAAAACACATCAAAATATTCACAAAACTCAAGAAATTATACAAAATATTAGGTCAAATGAGTGAGAAATAATGATACATTTACCACTCATCAAGCCTGAATTGGACTTTTAATTCTAAAGATCGGTCATGATTTTTTTGATCTCAGATCGGGCCAAAGCCCGGACGGGCCTGACTGGACCCTAGTTAAATAATATTTATAAACTGTTTTCATTCTTCAATATGTTTTAATCCTTTAATAATGAAAAAAAATTAGATTTACGCAGTTTTATCTTAATAAATAAAAAGACCATCTTTAAGATAATTCAAACATATGATGTTGGGTCACAATGAAGCATTCTTTACTCTTTTCTTTTCATAATACATTTAAAAAAGAAAAATATATAAATTTAGAAAGGAAAAAAACATAAGTGTGATTATATTAACATGATAGCTATAACTTCTACACAACTTAAGTTATTAATTGACCCTGTTAAAGACATTATATTAAAACGACAATCATAATATTTCTTTCTTATTATAATTCCCTATTTTAGGAAGATTTCGATTTCCATTATTAGTGTATATATTTAGATTTTCCTTTCTTATTATTGGTTTTTTGTATTGTTTATATAAATATCGTTATAATGTAATTACCATTAGATTAAAATACAAAGATTATTCAATTCAATCTCTAACATAGTATCATATGGTTTTTTTCCCTGGGTCCTGCTAACTCTCTGCCACCAACCATCACCTCCGCCACGAGTGTCGCCCATGAGCCACTGCCATGCGGGTGTATTTCACGCGTCATCGCTCTCCATGCCAAATTAACCCACGATTCCGGTGCCATTGGACTCAAACAGCCACGCTTAGTCCATCTCTACCCCTCTCTTCGCCGATTCTGGCCTCTGTTGTTCCGATTTGGACTTCCATCGATTATTCAAGCCTTGGATATTGGACGTTTCTTCTCGCCGGCGAGTCCCCTCTCATTTTTATCGCCGAACTATTCCTCGATCCCTATTCGACCTTTGGCCACCTTCAACACTACTCCTTCATGGTTATCGACGCCATTCGCAGTCCTTCATGGGTTTTTTTGTTCGATCTCTCCAAATCTGCCATCTTGTGCATTTTCGGGAACTTCTAGGCCTGTCTATTATTTTTCTTGGTTTGGGGCACATATGTTATTTTCAGCATTTTGGGGCCAATTTGTAATTTTTAGAAGTTTTATGACATTTTCATAATTTTTTAAACTTTATGATTTTTTTCAAAATTTCAAATTTAGCACAATATTTACAGATCTGTGGATCTTTTGCCTTTTTATTATAGTTTTTTGGTTGTCTCCTCCAGGTTATTTTAGATTTCGACGATTTTCTCCATGAATAAATCTGACATCTCACAGTAGATCCTCATTTACGGCCACAATTATGTCATATGGGCCCAAATTATGTGTAATTTTCTCAAGGGCCGTAAACTCCTGCGCTATATTACTGGTACTGTTACTGAATAAGTCTAACACAAAACTGACAATGACAAAGATTTTACTGATCGCCTTGAAGATTTGGAAAGTCAGAATCACAAGATTATTATCTGATTTCTCATAGGTATCAGTTGATTTGTCGCCTTCATCAAATGCGTCATGAACCTGGCTAATCTATTACGAAATTTCATTCCCATATACAGTTTCTCTGTGATCAATTGACTCTCTTTGAGCATCAATAGGATAATTCTGCTGATGCTGTCAAATTCACAACCTACAGATATCGACAAAGGCTGATTTAGTTTCTCATGGCTCTTGATACAAAGTGTGAACCCACTCGAACCTCATTGATTCATCAAACTCCATTGCCCACTATCGACTCGACTATTAATAAACTTATTTCTGAAGAAACTCGTCACTATACTGGTCGGATACAGACTACGAATATCGTACTTGCCACACTTCTATCAAACACTAATTCATCACAGCCATGTAATTACTGTAAGTTGTCCGAGCACTTAGTACTCAAATATCCCACACGGCGTTGTAGAATTTGCCGTAAGATTGGTCCTGTCCATTTTAAATGAGACTGTCTCACTCGACATCCTTTATCCAATCCCTCATTCAATGGTCGTCAGTCTCTCTCTTCTGTAGCTTCTGATGATCAGGGTGCCATTGAGCAGTCCTGACCCTCTCAGCCTATTCAGGATCTCGCCTCCCTCTTTCAATTCATAGTCTCTCAATTTAGTAACATCTCTGATTCTTCTACTATCTCAGGTACTGCCTTTTGGTATTTTGATTATGTTTGTTGCAATCATATGATTTTCGACTCTAGTATCCCTACCTCCATATTTACTCCATCATATCTTTATGCCATTCAAACTGCTAATGACTCTTTTATGACCCCCAACCATCTTGGTCACATTTCATTTCCGCATCTCTCTGTGTCTAATATTTTTTTCATACCCAAAATCACTCTAAATCTTTTATCTGTCGACTAAATATGTGAACTTGATCTTAATGTATTATCTACTGCTTCTAGTTGTTCTATGCAGGATTTGTGGTCCGACCAGACACTTGGGATAAGATGTAAGATAGGTCATTTATTTGAACTCATTAACCTTAATCTTCTTCAAGACTTTTCCCTGTGTTATTCTGCCGCATCTACCTCACCTACTTCATCTTTCAGCTTATGGCACTCTCCATTGGGACACCATTCTCGTAGTCGCTTACGCTTATTAGCTTCCAGTGGTCATTTAGGTCATGGTTCCAATAAAGAATTTGATTATATGTCTTTCTGGTTGGGCCAGCAAACTGTGTTATCTTTCAATAATAGTACTTCGATTTCTTCTTCCTCCTTTGACCTGGTCCATTTTGATATTTGGGGTCCATCTCATACTCATACTATGGGTGGTTCAAAGTATTTTGTGATTTTTATTGATGATTATACTCGCACACTTGGCTCTATCTTATGAAAAATCGCTCTGATCTTTCCTCCATTTATCAAACCTTTGCGAATATGGTTAAAACTCAATTCAATTGACTCATTAAAGTTTTTCGCACTGACAATTCCATGGAATATAAGGATTCTGATTGTTTACACTTTCTTCACCAAAATGGGACTATCTGTCATCGCTCTTGTCCCGGTATATCTCAATAAAATGGGAGAGCCGAGCGCAAACACATGAATATTTTAGATTTAATTTGTGCATTTCTCATCTCTTTCTCTTGCCCAGAACATTCAGCACCATTGTTCATAACATTGGGTTCACTTCCAGTGTTTATGATTCAATGTTTTTTATTATGCAGACAGATCACGACTCTATTATTATTCTTCTTTATGTGGATGATATGATTACCACAGGGGATGATATGCAAGATATTTCTGAACTTAAGACCCCTATTCAACACCACTTTGAGATGAAATATCTTGGTACTCTCAATTATTTTCTTGGTCTTGAGGTGTTCTCTGATCAAACTGGCTACTATTTATCTCAGCCTAAGTACGCTTCTGATTTACTAGATCGAACAGGGTTGATTAATAACAAGATCACCTCTACTCATATGGATCCTTAAATTAAACATGTTATGACTGATGGTACTTATAGTCCTGATGTTACTCTTTATCGCCAGCTCGTTGGTAGCTTGGTTTATTTAATAGTTACCTCGTCTGATATTGCCTATGCGGTTCATGTTGTTAGTCAGTTTATGTCAGCACCCCATTCTGCCCATTATGATGTTGTTCTTCATTTACTTATATACATCAAGGGCATATTATTTCATGGTCTCTATTTTTCTGCTCATTCCTCTCTTGAGATGTGTACCTACTCTGATGCTAGTTGGGTAGTGTAGGAGCGAAGCGGCGTTTACCGCTATGCCTATGATGCTCGACGAGGGTCATACTTTTCCTTTCAGTTCTAGACAGTCATTATTCCAGTGTCCAGACTTCTTACAATATAGACATTGATCACGAGCTACTTGCAGTCTTGCACCTTTGCGCTTCTTGGAGTTCTTCTTTGAAATCTTTTTCTTCCCATTTTGATTTTCTTTGACTTTCTATAAGTCTTAGAAGAGCTTGCTCCACCATGGAGGTACATAATTATTGGATAATTATGACCCATAACGTCACTATTTGTACAGATCATGGTGTTGTTGTACAAATTAACTATGTAACAAAGAAGATTGCTCTCTTATCATTTTTGATTAGATCACCAAGATGTATAAATGATAGGAGGTCCTTATGATTTGTTCCTGCATTGAGAATGATATGAGACAGTATCAGTCCAGGAAGGATAAATAATTAAATATCCCTAGTCAGAGTATTATCGAGATTGGACATCGATAATGCGTAAAATACTAGTATTACACTTGTGCGCTTTATGAGGGCATAACATCATAATTCTCATATATTTGGGTATATAATACTCATGCAAGTGTAATAGAAGGTTGTGTTTTACCGATGGTACGGGAAACAGCTTCGCTCTGGATAGACCCCTTTGGAGTTCCATTGGTAGTATAATTATGTGTCTATGGAAGTCCGAATTCAGGGTAGATGTATTTGGTCTTAACCTGAGACTTGCACAGCTAATACTTGCAACAATCAATATGCTTTGGTTTTGGTCGTTCATGGCTTGAACCGGTTCTGTGTACGCCTCTTCTGGGTATATTAAGAATCGTAGTGTATTGGGTGTGATGTCAAGACGGAAGTATCACTTCAGTTATAGTGGAGATGATGATCACGTACGATACTGAACTTATTCTCTTATATGCTGCAGCTATCGGGATATTATGACTAGGTCATGTATATCCGATTATAGAGACTAGTTACCAGAGATCCGATATGTGCTTCTAGGGGTGTGCATCGGTCGGTTCGGTCGGTTAATTCTTAATTTTTTAACCGTAACCGAAATTTTCCGTTAAATAAAAGTGTGACCGATTTAACCAATTTCTGACACATAACCATTAACCAATTAACCATTATATTTCGGTTCGGTTATGGTTAATTCGGTTATTAACCAATTCAATAAATATAAATTCATCAACTTTCAATAAAATAATTTAACACAATTACACAAATATAAATTCATATCCATAAAAAAAAAGACACACAAATATAAATTCATCAAGCATTTTTTAGAAGACAATCCAGAAAATCATTTGCTTCATCTGCAGGTTGTCCAATCTCATTTGCTTCACCTTGGTTCATTTTTTCAAGAGTGGTCTTCAAATCTGAAACAGAAAAGGAATTTTCAGAGATTCAAAGATTCCATTACTATTATCAAAGATTTGGTAAATAAATTCCATTACTTATTATCAAAGATTCATAATTTTCAGTCAAAAATAATCCAAGCTATATAGCTAATGGATAAATTGAACATCTCACTATGTCAATAGGTATCAGTTCATAAAAAAATGGTGATAGTAATCTTGCCTAATGGGGTTTAATGGATAAATTAAACATCTCACTATTCCAAGAAATAGGAAATTAGATTAAAATATAAATAAGAAGGAATGCTATATAGAGTGAAAGACTACAGTTTGTAATATTGTCGACACTATTCGAAGAAATAGGAAATTAGATTAATATATATATATATAACACTCGACTATGTTGATTAAAAAGAAAGTATAAATTTATTTGAGAGTACAAGTTACACAACACAATAAAGATAACAAGATTAAAAACCCAGACACAGAGATTAAAAGCTCAGCAGTCAAGCCTAATAATAATTGCAGAAATCATCCAAAGTAAAAGTAGATTCAGCCAAAACATAAAACATGAATCATAAAATATCCCAATTCTGCAATTAGAACATGAATCATTTAAGTTCCCCAAAATTGCAGTATTGAAACCAGACTAATAGAAGGATAGAATCAAACAATTAACAACTTATTTATATCAATAATAATAAATATAAATATAAAGCAGGGCGAGAAGATGAAGACTGCAAAATAGAAATGAACCGGGCGGCTGAAGTTCAGAAGTGGTGAAGTGCTGAAGTTGGTGTGTGATGTACTGATGTCTGTGGAAATTTGGAATTTAGGTTTTTGAAGTTCAGAAGTGCAAAATAGAAATGAAAGTGGCGGCTGAGAATTTAGGTTTTTGAAGAATTAGTTTTGGTTTAGGGTTTTGAAAACTGAAAAGTATATATATATATATATAGTTTAATTTCGGTTAATCGGTCGGTTCGGTTATACGAATCTCATAACCATAACCGAACCGAATAACCAAAAAAGTTGAAAACTTTAACCGCAATAACCGATTTAACCAAATTAACCGAACCGTGATAAAAAAATGGGTCGGAACGGTTCGGTTAATCGGTTAAAACCGATTAATGCACACCCCTATGTGCTTCGTACGGGGCAGACACAATTCCAGCCCCAGGCTTAGCACGTGACCATCTGATACTGGATCGATATACATGATACTACGTATACTACGCCTGATATAGATCGTTTATTCCTGTAAGCATATTTCTAGAGAATTGGGTAGGCATGATGTTTTGCTAGAAGCCAATCTTGTCTTGTAAATCGGTAAAAACGTAGTACAAGGTACTTACGTGTTCGGATAGTCCGACGACCGTATTTACTGCCAACATATCCGGGGATCTCATGGGTTGCTTCCGGAAGATTCACCAATGATGTATGACTCGCACTTTATTAATCTGGGATTAATTAGATGAGAGAGAATTAATTTGGGATTAATTAGAGAGATATTTTATCTGGGATAAAATATTATTAAAAGAGAGAGAACGATTAATTTGGAATTAATCGATAAAATTAATATATTCGATATATTAAACAAAATTGGATTTCGACGCGGAATTGAAATTAGATTTTAATTCGGGCGAACTAGTTAATTTAGAATTAATTCGTTAGCGACGTGAATAGTAATTTTGCTAGGCATAATTATTTAATTAAATTAGATTTAATTACGACGCAATGGAAAATTCCTTAATTCAGAATTGGCGAATCTGAACCCGTGAGTGTTTGCGGAACCATTCGCATTTAGAATCGAAGTGGGATCCGCAAGTCACATCTAGCGTCACATCATTCGTCATTCAAGTGATGGGTGTCTTGTCACTTTGAGTGATTGACAACCAGTCACTATTCATGAGTGATGTGAGTTGATGGAAGTGGTTTGAAAGCTTTTGAAAGCTTGAAAGACATTTATCAATTTTTAATTGATATTTGACTTTTTGTAAATGAATTTTGAAATTCAATTTTAATGTGTATTAGATACACATTTCTAACAACCAACTCTCTATCTCTCCCTCTCATAGATTCGGCCATAAGGCCTTTTCTCTCTTCTCTCCCTTTTGGCTTTTGAAGCCATTTTCCTTCTTGTTTTCTTGGCTTGGTCGAAAACTATAACAAGTAATAGGATGATTTGTGGCAAATCATCAAGGTGCTAGCACACACAAAGAGGCAAGGACCTTGGACCATCTGTTAAGTGCAAACCCCATTATACCCCTATTCAGACTTCAGAGTTCCTCGAGACTTAAAATCATCATCAACAAATAATAATAATAATAATAATAATCAAACATTATATATCTTCCAAGTTAACATATAGAAAACATTCTATATCCGCTATGATTAATATGAGTTACAGAATATCTTTGAGTAAACTGTTGAATTATGCCCATGCATTATCAGAACCAAACTCGTAATTTAAAAAATATCATGTATTAGTTTAAATTAATATTTCGGTTAAGAATATAAATTTAAGGCAACTTCAACTTTTGAGTTAGACCTGTGTGTTGAAAATTCTTCAATTATTTCATAAGGGTATATATGTCTTTTTGGATGGCTAAGGGGTGCTTGAGTGGTTACAATCCATTGAGGGTTGCAACCCCACCCCAAGGGGTGCCCTATGGCACCCCTCCACTCCTTTATAAAGGGTCCTTACTCCAAATCTAAAAAATAGTTTTTTTAACAAAAATGACAAGACATATAAATATCCAAATTCTCCAGACATTTTGTTTTTTGGTTTTGAGAAAGATCCACAATCTTCCTAGTTCATAAACTTATTGAGGAGTGCTCCTTGTACAAGTAGCATCCAAGTAATCCTGGGAGAACGTTGGCAATACGAAACCGTAGAGAGCACCTGTGACGGGCCAATAAGTTCTTAAGGACAGAGATCATCTCGACTTGGACAATTCTGTAATCTTCATTTTCTGGTTTGTCTTCAAGTTTTCTGGTTTTAGGGTTTTGCATCTAGATCTACTTTTGGTGTTTGATCTGTTTGATTTGCATGTTTATATTACTGTTTAATGACAATAATATTACCACACTGTGCACTTTCATAGATAAAATGCTATAAATCTTTTTGAACTCCCGTAAAATTTGCACACTATTATAAATTGAAAACTGGGGAAAGGACAGGCGCACCTCAGTGGCTTGGTGAAGTGGGATCTTGATCATGGTTTTAAAATCGGATAGTATCGGTCGGTTGAACCAATTAAATCGAGAATCGATAATGAGTCCGTCTGATTGAACAATAAAAATTAGGGTGTAAAAAATGATCAAAATCGGTGAATCGAATAAATCCGTTCTTAATCAAAAATTAAAAATATATATTTTTATAATTTTTTTTACTAATTAAAATAATTTATGACCTCATCTATTTTTACCGATTCAATTAAAACGATTCAACCGATCGAATTCGTGACCTATTGAATTTTTTAAATCACCAATTAAAACATTGATTTATACATAATTGTCTTAAATGAATTCTTTTTTTAAATAATGTCACATTGACTATTTTGTCAAAGGGTTGTTGAGGACCTTTTTCTTAGAAAAAAAGAAGATAAAATCATGCACATAATTGTAAATTGAAAATGAGGATATAATTGTAAATTCCTCAACCAAAAGAGAGGATATTATAGTAAATTAGTAATAGAGCCGTAAGCAGCCGCGGATGTGTCATATCAATTGGTATAATATTATTATTATATGAGAACCAAATTGTTGCACCGAATATGCATGGGATAGTCAAGAAACACTGCGGCTAAATTAATAATATATACGTGTTTGGATTTTAGGTACACTACCCTATTGGCCTATTAAAAAGAAGAATAAACTTTAAGTAAAATATTAAAAAAGTAGAATAAACTTTAAGTAAAATATTAAAAATGAAAAATTTTAAATGTTAGAAAACGAAAAATTGATCATCAATAATAAATTTTTATTTTTCTCATTTCCATGTATATCAGTTTTCAGAATCAATCAAGTATTATAGAATATTTTTGAAATTCTTGAATTTTTTTTTTGGTTTAATATATATCTATATTATAAAGCACAATGGTGTTGGAGGAAAAAGAGTGCATCCAACGGCTCTCTTTATGTGGCTTAATTAACGGCTCAGATCATTTCATTGGTAATTGGAGGAAATAGAGTGAATTGATTGATGAAAATGGTCAAAATTTTCAAATTTTCAAATTAAAAAATAGAAAGTTAAAATAAAATCATTTAATTCTGTAACACCGTGCCGTAGGCACGTGCATCATTTAATTAAAAAATAAAATCATTTAATTCTGAAACACGGCACATGCATCATTTAATTTAAAAATAAAATCATTTAAGGCACGAGTCAAATACTGTAATACCGTGCCGTAAGCACGGGCAAAAACTTGTATATATATATATATATATATATATGATAATGACAGTCAAAGTAATGCTGCTGGAAAAATAAATAAATGGAAAAAATGAAAGTTTCGACAGATCCACTCTCATTAAATATTCTAAATCAGGAAATAAAAAAATTGTCTCAACAGGACTATTCTGGCAAGTCGTTAACTATTAATGCATATTGTCGCATCTGTTCGGCTGTCTCATTATATAATAAAATATACGAAACAATATTATATTTGAGACTAACAATATTATATTCGAAGTCTCAAATTTAGGAAGATTTGGATGTTACCATCCCTATATGTATCTGCATGGTGATCTGGAAAAAAAAATTATTATGCTTTGGGGTATACTTAATTTGAATCTTTAAATATCTGGAAATATATATATATATATATATATATATATATATATATATATTATATATATATATATCTATATATATATATATATAATATATATATATATATATTGTTAAATTTATAAATTTTGAATCCAATTATATTGTAGATTTTTGTCCAAAAAAAATCCGGATTCACAACCAAATCCAAAATTTTTTAGGAAAAATTATAAAAATAACAAAAAAAAAATATATCCATTTATAAAAATGAGCCACAATATTTGCCATTTATATTTTTAGCCATAGTCTCCGAAGTATACTTCGGAAAATCTGGATTCTTTGAAATTCACATCAAAATTGGGGTAAAATTCGGAGATTTGAAATCAAAACTTCGGATCTCCAAAGTTTATTTTTTTTTCAATACTTCGGATATCCGAAGTTTTGATTTGGTTCTTCGAAGTTTATATTCGGATCTTTGAAGTATTATTTGGATCTCCGAAGTTTGAAAAAATATCTATAAAATTGGGCATTCCCCATTTGTTCTCACTATAAAATCATAAATATCTTTTTTATTTGATACGTTATTAATTTTGACGTTGAACGAAATAGTTAACGATTTTTATTGATATATATGATTTTTACATATAAGTTCGGAAAAAAAATCAATTACTAATAAATCAAATTTATTTACATAAGTTGAAATTACGGTTAACTTAGATTTTGGCTAAGATGAGTCATGCATGAAAGTCTATTGTGTCCATGATCGCCATATCGACCGCATATGACTTGCACTGTTTGTTCGCCATGTGACAGTATTCTATTTGTTTTCGGTCGTCCCGTCAAATGACACTCATTTGGTGTCAATACATTCAAACGTGCATTGAAAATTACTAGTTAAAACTATTTCTGAATGTTTTTCCACAAATAATAATATTATACTTGATAACTCTTATAGTAAGAAACAATCAGATTAGTCACCAACAAGATTGATAGTTTCCGCATACGCAGTATGAAAGGTAACCGTTATGTATATCTTACTCCAAAGACTAGAGCGTTTGATTTTAACAGTCGCACATACAGTCAATGCGTGTGCACACGAAAATTTCTCTAAATCAAACTTTCTGCGTGTACACATCTTTTCTCTTATGTTGATAATTTCAATTATGTCTCTACCACTGACCTCAAACTTATATCGATTAGCTGGAGATACGGACTCTATACGTGCCTTTCAAAAAAATTTCATCAAGTGCTATTATTGGTCTTATTGATGATAAAAAAAAAAAAAAAAAAAACCAAAATACTTTGACCTATTTGCATCAAAATAATAAGGAAAGTGACCTTCATCATTTGTATGCAAATGAGTAACTGTCACAGGATTAGTACCATGTAATACATGTGAATACAATGACAGCAATGCATACTACTCTTCTGCAGAACCTCAGACAGCTTACATTGCAAACTCTATGGACTTTCATGTTTGGTTGTATGATAATTGAACATCATACTCGGATTGAATATCACTCACAATATCTACTGGCTTAACGATTTTACTGGCATCAAAAAATTTATCGTCGCATGATGACCTTTTTTATTCATGGGAGGAAGAAGTTGAGGTCGCTTGGAAGAGGTTAGCCTTCCACACCCCTGACTAAAGTTAGAAGCGACCATGTCCTCCAAATGACAAGAGAGGATGCTATTTGGCTCAGACGACACGCGAAGTAGTGTGTTTCCTCCAGTTGATATACAGGATACGCCCATTGACTTCCAACAAACCCATACGATATAGAGGCATTTTCCATCCATGACATATTCTCTTAACGACATGGAACGAGTGACATTTTTCTCAATCGACCTAGAAGGGCATCCGATGACTTCGAAGGACTTTCATTTGGTTTGGAAGATCTAAAAGGACTATCATATACTCCGGAAGACATGCATTGAATGGCATCCTTCCAAACGACATCAAATGACTTCCTTCTTGTCCAGACGATATGGAGATATATCTGTCTGGTCCAGACTACATAGCATGGTCCTTACTCTAGCAGACACCCAAGAGCCACCAACGGGTTCAGCCAGCACGACCTCCAGTTGACAGGTAGAAGTGTTTATACAACTAACAATGTTTGTGATTTCAGGCACAAAAGTAATACCAAACAACCCAGTGATTCCAATCGACATAACAAATCAAGTATACCTCATTGGGTTAGGTTGAAGCCAGGAAATACGAGGATGCTACACAGGTATTTTCAATATAGTTTCTCTTAAAATGTACCACAAAGAGTTATAAGATGGACGGTAGATCCTTGGAATACAATAAGTATTTTCCCATTTTTTAAAAAGTTACTCGCACCTTTACACGCTTGTTGTTTATTTGGATGGGAAAAACTTGTTTGATATTTTTTTTGAAATACTCATGATTGGAATACGACAAGGGGTGCAAGGTCAGTGTGAAAAGCAAGAACCCTCGTGGCACGACAAACCCCGATGTCATTACCAATCTATGGGCTGGAACATAATTCTTTAGGTCTAGTCAACTGGAGAGTATCATGGACCTTCACCTGATCCAGTCGACGGGAACATGTCCCAATACCCTCGTCATATCTGGTTGAAGACTTGGACCTTCATTTGGCCAAGACAACGTGGAAGACTTCTCTGGACCTTATTCAAATCTAGTCGACTGAAGCATCTCATAGACCTTCATCTAATCCAGTCGAACGAGACATTCTTCATGATCTTCGTTGGGTCGGGTTAACTTCTGGGCCTTCATCTGGTCCAATTGACGGGACGTTCCCAATGACATTTGTAGGGTCGAGTTAACTCGTGTACCTTCATCTAGTCCAATCGACGGAACACTTTATATGACCTTCGTTGGGTCAAAAAATCTAATGGACCTTCATCTGGTCCAATAAACCTTGAAGACTCATGGATTTTCGACTGGTCCAGTCAAACGTAGCACGACCTTCATATGGTCTAAGCAACATCAGTATTCTAAACGTCATAGAGATTCCATACGACATACTCGTTGATTACTGTCCAAGCCAATGACTCATTGACTTAGAGAGTGTGGGTCAAACTATACGGGCTAAATTTGGGTCAAAGACCCAATGTCATATATCTCAAGTCCACATATCAGACTTGTATTAGAATGGCATCTTGGGCCACTATCCAGGCCCAATCAAAGTGGGTTTCAGCCACTGGATAATCAAACTTATGCTCAAAGCTTGCTTATGGGCCCATGAGTTCATCATACACCCCCAAGAGGATAGAGCTTCCATGACTCAAATGATCTCCAACATACCATATTCATATTACTCAGTGTCCCAACCGACAATATATGAACAATGTCTCAGTCGACATTGCTTCATATCATGCAATACCTCAATAGACATGATCTGCCAGTCTATACACGATTAATCCCTTCTTGATAAGGAAACTAATTTTTTGGATTGAAACATAACACCTACAAATACGGTGGTATAATCTAAATACCATATGGATTATACCTAATCCTGGATATCTAGACACTCCTAATTCAACATTGATTTAACTACCCTTTCCTAAATAGGCTTGAAATACAATTCTTCTAAGGAATCCTAATCCGACTTGAAAGCTGCCTCACAGCCTATAAAATGAGAGGGGATCCAATGGGTTGATTCATTCAAGTTTTGATACTCACACTCGAGTTCTCAAAGTATACATAACTTACTAGACACCAACCTACAGCCCTCACGACAACTCAAAAAGGTATAGGTAACTCTTAGCCTTGCTCTTCCTTTTCTTTCCGCTCATCATCGTCACTGACTTGAGCGTCGAAGTTCCTACGGCATCCACCACACCGATTGATAATTACTCCACGTTCATTTTGCCTTTGTTTTGCAGGATGACTAATGTCATCATGATATAAATTCTCAATTGTAGGTCGAAGATAAAATTCAGCGTCTACCTGTAAAATACCTACAAAATTTATGTCAAAAACTTTATTTGAAAAAACTATATTTAAAAAATTATAACAAACGAAACCTCAGTTCCCAAAACTTGACAGTTCTCGCGACTAACACTTGAAATTCAAATCTCCTAAGAATAATACTATAGTTTTTTTAATTGTATTTCAATATTTATTTTAAATGTTGAGGAGACACTGATTTAATTAAATTATCTATTTCTTTATTTTACCATTTTATTTATTGATTATCCAAGTATTTATTTTCCATCTACTTCCCTTTGTACAATACTGTATTTTATATTCTCTCTCTAATTCACACCAATAAAAAAAATAAATGAACAATAATACACATACACTCAATTCCACATCCATAACCAAAAACGACAATATTTCAATATGTGTTAATATTTATGTGATATAGTATAAATGTGACCCAATATAAATATAAATATTTATTTATATTTAAAAAATTCTGAAATTTTGATTGAAACGTCATCAGTTTTGTTATGGGATGGAGTTGGGTCCATGTGTATGACTGTTGAAAATAAATCCCTCTTGCATGTGTTAAAAGAAAAAAGAATTAAGTCGGCAACATTTTGTTGGGCCGAAAGGAAAAATGCCATAAAGTCCAATAAGAGAACCCAGACGAGGCAAGAAGATAACGGCGCTTTTTCCTTAGTTTCACCGCCACTGGAGTAAGAAACTGACCATAAATCCAAACAGCTCGTAACTCAAATTCAAATTTATTTTTAGGGTTTTTTTTTTCCTGATGGGATTTTATCTTTTTAGGGTTAATAAAATCATACTGTAATTCTGCTGTTAATTATCATCTTGTTTACTATTTTGTTCTTGTTTAATTAGGAAGAAATCAATGGGGTCTTTTCTAATTCGCGAATGGACGGGGTTTCAACAGTTTCCTTCTCCAACTCAGAACAAATTGGTGGAATTACTCTCCAAGTTAAAGCAAGAGGTTTGAATTCTTTTTGTTTGAATTTATTATTTTTAATTCTCCTTTTATTTATATTGTAATGTCGATTAATTAGCTTTAATATTGTTGTAATTGTTGATTGCAGAATGTGAACACGTTGACAGTTCTTGTTATGGGCAAAGGTGGTGTCGGAAAATCTTCTACTGTCAATTCTATTATCGGTGATCGAGTGGTCACTGTTAATTCTTTCCAGGCACGAATTAGATTCGCCTATTTTATGGTTTCGTTAGTGTTTCGTTGATGGGATTTAGGTTTTTTTTTTAACTGTTGTTTGTTTGTTTTGCAGTCAGAAGCGCTGAGACCAGTAATGGTTTCGCGCACCAAAGGTGGTATCACATTGAACATCATTGATACTCCGGGGCTTGTAGAGGCTGGTTATGTTAATTACCAAGCTATCGAGTTGATAAAAGGGTCAGTACTAGAATGTTATGGTGATGTTTCACTTACTATATTTTTCAGATTTGATAGTGAAATTTAATCTAGTAGGATTGTTTTGTGATTATTCTATGGTTAATAATTGGGGACTTATGTTTGCAGGTTTCTTTTGAATAAGACTATAGATGTTCTGCTCTATGTTGACCGTTTGGATGCGTATAGAGTAGATGACTTGGATAGACAAATTATTAAGGCTATCACCGGAACTTTTGGCAAACAGATATGGCGCAAAAGTTTGCTTGTCCTTACTCATGCCCAACTCTGCCCACCTGATGAACTAAACTATGATGTTTATTGCTCTAAACGATCTGAGGCTCTCCTAAAGACCATTCGTGCAGGAGCTGGACTCAGGAAACATGAATTTGAGGTACATTGTTCGTTGTTAACTATTTGATAATATAAAAACCGTTTCTTTTTGGAAGTATACCTAATTAGATGAGTAAAGACTGCAGAGAGGCAGACATAGAGCAATATGCTAACATGTTCTCACCTGATAAAGAAGATTATGGAAGTTTTCTATCCCTTGAAAGTTGTTCAAGAGTGAGTGGACCTGCTGTTTTGTAACTGTTTTGCTTGCAATGAAATTTAGGTGGCTATATGGGTGTATCATTAATACGGTACTACACTGCAATTTGTATTAATTAACGTGATTGGTATTAAACTACACTGCACCGCGGTGTCTATTTACCTAGAGTCCTAGACCTTGTTGAATCACCGATAACCGAACTGCACCTCAAGATAGTAGTATAGTACAGTACAGTGTATCAAGTATTGTCAAAGAAGAATGGACGGTGAGGATTAGATGGATTGGATGACATGGACATTGGTTTCAGTAATACTTGTCCTCTCCCTTCTCCTCTCAATATCATAAATGTTGTTTTATCCTCTTTCTTTCCCTCTCTTGTTCATACTTACTGCTACTTGATAATCTGAGAGACAGTGATGTCTCAATTTCAGTTCTCTCTCTCTCTCTCCCCAGTAAGGTGCCAAGAAACTCCCAATATCAGTAGTTGCTGTTTTTCTTTCGCCAAGCACCAATAAGTAAAGAAATTATTTAAGAGAATGAGGGAAACGTGAGGAAACGAGCACTGCAAAGCACTACTTGAAATCCCAAATGACGGTTTGGAGATCAAGTACCCAAATTAATCACTTTTCAGATCTTCACAAGTTATTTTTCTGCCAAACAACGGTGTGCGTACTAGATGTTGATGCGACTTGAGATAGAATTCAACTATTCTTTTCATAATCATACCGACCCATCCAAAATTTGGCACAGTTTAGAGTTAGGGGAGGTGTGAGTATTGAAACCAATATTTACAATCTAATCCAATTAGTCATAACCATACATTCTTCTTCAATCGATGGACTCGCAATCTGTGTAACAAACTAGGTGAAATAAAGGACTGTCGATGGTCCACTTAGATTCTTGTACTAAAATTTACTGTTCTGTTTATGACTTTTTTATCACATTATTTTTAATTTTTAACTTGTTTGTGATGCTTACAGGATTATGCTGTCCCAGTTGCTTTGGTTGAGAACAGTGGCAGATGCAATAAAAATGAGAATGATGAGAAGGTTCAGTTTCTCTGCTCTCAATTGTGACCATTCATCACATAGACGATTGTCTCAATTATTCATACATTGCATGTCTTTTTGATGATAGATTCTTCCAAATGGTAATGCTTGGATTCCAAGCTTGGTTAAAGGAATCACAGACGTTGCGACAAATAAGAGCAAATCTATTGTAGTTGACAAGAAGCTGATAGACGGATCTGGCTCTGATGATAAGGGGAAAATGTGGATCCCTGCCATTATAGGGCTTCAGGTAGAGCTTATAATGAACCTCCGTAATTTTTGAGGTATCAGTTGACTGATCTTGCTTAATCAATTTTCTTTATGCTTGTTTTCTTGTCTCTTCATGTTGCAGTGGTTCATCCTGAAATGGATTGAAGGAGCAATAAAAAGTGATATTGCAGAGGAAAAGAAGCCTTACTGAGAACTGCACTGTATTGATCTTGACAACTTCCAGTCGTAATCGTGTTATCGAGCTGCTTCTGTTTTTTTTAATTTATTAGTTTTGCATTATGCGCATATTAAATATAGAGTCCGTAACAGCTACTACCAGCTGTGCCCATTAACAAGCGGGAAAGTTATAAGTTGGATATCAAATAAATAGGGATTTGTTTGATTTGTCTTGGGATATTTGAATTTTTTTTCCTTTTAATTTGGTTTTATTTCCCTTCAGATGTTACTTTTATGGTTGTTTTTTCGATTAATCACAATCTTGCTTGTTCTTGTGACTTGGTGATAGCCACATCTGGGATGACATCATTGGTGTTGATACAGTAAGGCTGCGTTTGGCTGAACGCTCGTCACCAAACGCAACATTTAACGTTAGCGTAACTCAATGTTCAAAATAGGAGATTATTTGCAAACGCTCGTCAAGATTTTGTATGTATTAATTTTTTTATGTCATTATTTATATTTGACAGTTTATATTCTAACTTATACTATATATCTGACCAAATACCTCAAGCGGCTTATAAGTTAGTTTATACTCTAGTTTTTATTTTACAGATAAGGGAGATGGGGAATCTTTTTTTTTTTTATTCTCTTTAAAATATATGAATTTAGGTAAAGTCTAAATCAATTTTTTACTTCCTATTTCCCTCAAATAAAATTATTTAAAAAATATTCCGTCAAGTTACTGGAAAAATATCTATCATTAGATAAACTTAAATCAATAGTTAAATTTATGTTGAAAGTGGGTTAGTTTTGTCATGACATCAATACCGTAATTGTTAAGAGACCTCGACAAAAGCAGATAAAGGTATTTTAGTCACATGAGCCAAAACTGTCACAATGCCACTTAGTTAAAACGACGACGGAAGCTTATTTATTTTCTCTAAATAATTGATACTAAATTATTGATTAGGAAATTTATTTTTAAATCTCGACTTCGCTGTCTATTAGTTAAATTTGTTTTTCTGAATGAATCTAGCCTTTGTCGTCGACTTTCTCTACGTTTGTCGCCAGTCGCATCTTTCAATGTGTAAAACAAGGGGGGCGCCATAATTGTTAGGGGAAAAAATCTTATGCTATAGAACTCTAATTTCTTTTTGTATCAAAATTAGAGTTCACTTTTTCTCAAAGATACATGGTTCGGTGATATATGATTCAAGATCTAATTTTCAGATTCTAAATTCGAATTCAGATGTGTATTTTTTATATGAACTTGAAACAATCAAATATTTTACTTATTTTACTTAAATCCGGATCGGATAATTTAACGATTAGATTTTTAACGTTTAAAAAAAAAATAGAATTCTTTTAATCCACCCTTTAAATTCTCTATTTGCCACCCGTGAATCATGGTTGATTGGGCCCAAGCCGGTGACATTTTATTTTCTATGTGAATTAGTGGAGGATTCCTAATTTCTTTCTATAATTAGTCATTATGACATTTGTTGTTCTAACAATAATCATACAAAATGTAACAACAATGTTTTACATGTTAGAATAGTAAAAACTTGATGTCTAATTATACAAAAATAAAAAATCTAATGAATAATTATGAAACAAAATCAATATCTATTGTTCCAAAATATAATTGAGTTTTCATTTTAAGGAATATCCTACCCCATAAAATCAAAATCAAATAACTACGGAATAATTATGAAAACAAAATCTAGATGTATTATTATTATTGTTGTATACCAAAAATATAATTTTCATTTTCATTTTAAGGAATATCCTATGGTAACTACAATATTTATCGTTCTCAAAAAGTATGATTTGATGATAAATAATTTATTATTTAATTGTTAGATTATGAATTCGAGTTCAGAAAGTATATTTTTTTTATAAGAATTTGAGTTTTATATGTTGCGCTTAATTCAAAATCGGATGATTTACAAACAAATTTCCAAAATTTCCAAAATTAAAAAAAAACCAAAACCTCCAATGATTATCACATTGGATAAAAATATACACAACTACACGTAAATGGATCCGAACATGGCCCCCAAAACAAATCCTACGGCATAATTCATTATTAAGTTAGATAGATAAGACTTAAAGAGCGACTGTCTTGTCACGGCCATCTATTTATTGTCACGTATTGATAATATTAATGACTGTAGAAGAAACCAGTGAGTTGATATTCAGCTACGAGCTAAGCTATTTTGCGAAGGAGAAACAATTTTCTTTTTGTGGTTAAGACGATGGTGAAGGAAAAGAAACCAGCGTTGGTGACCCTGGTGGTGGTGGTGGTGGTGCTTGCTATGTGTATTGTGCCAATTTTGGCAGCGAATGGGAGGAAACAAGAGCAGCAGAAGAAGCTCCGGTTTGGACAAAACGGGGCGTTTAAGATACTGCAAGTGGCGGATATGCATTATGCCGACGGCAAGATCACGCCTTGTTTGAATGTGCTCCCAAGTCAGGTTGCCGGTTGCTCCGATTTTAACACCACCGCCTTTATCAATCGCATGATTTCAGCTGAGAAGCCCGACCTCATCGTTTTCACTGGTACTCGTTTTTTTTTTTAATCATTTCCGTTTATTTTGCACCCAAAATACAAATGGGAAATTATCGTCTAGGATGAAAATTTTGAATTTGTTCTATTTTCCAGTTATAGTTTAAAAATTATTCAATTTTCCATTTGATAAAATAGGAAAGTGTACAAATTATCCATTTAATTTAGAAAAATTATCCGTTTTTCACCTCATAAAAGTGGAAAAGTAAAAACATTTTGAAATTTCATGGGAAAAGAGAAAAATTTTAAAGTTTTCGTAAATGTTACTTTGGAAAAATGATAATTTACCAAAATAAATTTGTTTGTTTTGATTCCTATAATTTTAGCGCTGGTTAGCGTTAATTAGGGATTCCTCCCATTAATTGATTACAATTCTAGCAAAAATATAATATTTAACTTTAAAATGTTGGGGAAATACTTACGAAAAAGTTGTGCTGAAGTTGCGGACGCAAGAATTGCGTCTGTGTGTGTGAAGAGAAAGTGAAAGAGAAGTTGATGAATAAATTTTGCTGTAATACAGATTTGCCACTCGTTCTATCCAGCTTGTAATGTCAATCCACAAGGTTAACTTTGAAAATTGGGATATAATGGAGCAAAATCCACTGATAATTGCAAGCGCAATGTTTAATTGTGGTGACAGTCGCCAAATATTTAATCCACAATAACAGTGTGATCAAGTATTTGTTGTTTCTTTTCTTGATATAAATTGTGGGTGTTTACGTTATGCAACAGGTGACAATATATTTGGATTTGATGCCACAGACGCGGAAAATTCTTTGAACGCTGCGTTTGCCCCTGCAATTGCGTCGAATATCCCATGGGTAGCTGTTTTGGGAAACCACGACCAAGAATCCACTCTGTCAAGGAAAGGAGTCATGAAACATATAGTTACACTGAAGAACACTCTGTCTCAAGTCAATCCTTCGGATGCACACATTATTGATGGTTTTGGGAACTATAACTTGGAGATTGGTGGGGTTAAGGGTTCAGGTTTTGAAAACAAATCAGTTCTTAATCTCTACTTTCTTGACAGCGGAGATTACTCAACAGTTCCCTCGGTTCCTGGCTATGGTTGGATCAAACCCTCTCAGCAGTTTTGGTTTGAACAAACTTCTGCCAGACTTCGGGTACTAATCTCACTCTTCACTGTTCTTTTACCTTGGAGTACTCATTTAAATCACATTGATTAATATGAGCCATTTCATATTTTACTACACACAAACCTTATTTACTCGGCATTCATGGCTTATAGATAACCCCAACTGTCCATAAATGTCTGTATTGTGTAGATTATGCAAAATAAAGGCTCGGTTTTCATAATTGTAGCATCAGTAGATTCCCCAATTGTGTGGGATATGCTCACCAAGCTTTAAAAACAATCTGATGCATCCATTAGGATCTTTATTTAGTAGATATCATCATTTCTCTTTGGTTTTATTCCATTGACAATCTATTGATAAACCATTGTCCCATTTAACTGCAGAGGGCATACATGAGCAAGCCAGCAGCTCAGAAAGTGCCTGCACCAGGGCTTGTGTATTTTCACATCCCGTTGCCTGAATTTGCAAGTTTCGATTCATCAAACTTCACAGGTGTGAAGCAAGAAGGCATAAGCTCTGCTTCTGTGAACTCAGGCTTCTTCACAACCATGGTGGCGGCAGGGGATGTGAAGGCTGTTTTCACAGGCCATGATCATGTCAATGACTTCTGTGGTCAGCTTACTGGTATACAACTTTGTTATGCTGGGGGTTTTGGATACCATGCCTATGGAAAGGCTGGATGGGAGAGGAGGGCAAGGGTGGTGGTAGCCACTTTGGAGAAAACAGAGAAGAGAGAATGGGGAGATGTCAAGTCGATCAAAACATGGAAGCGCCTTGATGATGAACTCCTAACTGCTATTGACAGGCAGGTTCTCTGGAGCATGACCTCTTCAGGTAATCTTGGTTCTGTACGGTCAACAAAATGGACACACAACATCTCTGCTTTCTTGTCTGTGTTTTGATCAATTTCAGTATCCTTTTAATTAAGAAGGGATCTATCATCTTTTTGCTTAATATGTGATAAAATAGTGTGATGTTGCTAGTTAATGTAATTTTTATATGTATAGGTCAATCAGTTGATACTGATTGTTCTTGATGGTTTAATACGAAATTCTATCGTATTATTCTTGGAAATCTGAATCAGACCTTATAGACAATTTTCAGGAACACTCAGCCCACCTTTTGCTCATACAGTCAAGTATCTAGCTCTACTGTCAAGAGTTGCAGACTGAAATTGGCCCATTATCAATGTTTGAATTGGACCTGTGTGTTTCCTAGTATGCATTATGCAATCGGTCTCGTGGTGCATAGCTGCAGAATAAAAAGCTGTTATAAGTTCTTCATAAGTCGATGTCTGTACCTCAACTTTAGTGATTTGAAATCAGTATGTTTGTGCTTTGGTTGTCTTAAGTTCTTAACCTGCTTGTCAATTAAACTATCTCTCTGTGACAAGGATTCTTAAACTCTCTTTTGGCTCGTGTTTTGCCACCATGAAATCTGAGCTCGGCCAAGTGTA
>SKCR01018892.1:0-52739 GCA_019454045.1 Zanthoxylum bungeanum
GTGTCTCCATGATTAATTTGAGAAAAAGTTTTTGAAAAATCAATATAATCTTTTTCCCAATGGTGCATGGGAATTTCTCCAATCAAGAAAGTGGCTTGCTTTTTCTTTTGAGAAAAATCATTTTAAGCAGTCGTAGTGGTACTGTTGGATCCACTGACAAAGAAAGTTTTAGGTTTCTTTATGTAATTGGATTTTAGAGAAATATCTCTCTAAGCTTTCATATTTGAATATATGGGAGTAATAGGCTGTGAAACCTGCTGCTCATTCTCTGTGTTAATACTTACTTTAGGCTGTAAGTCACCGGTTAATAAGGCTTGACTATGCCTTTCTTTGTCAATATACTCTTTTATTTGAGTATTGCTTTTAATCATATCCTCTTGATATTCTAGGGATTGAATCGATAGAGAAGATAGATATGGTGATTTATTGATATACTCAGTAAATTCCTTTGCATAATCATCAAAAGCTTGTCGTTTTCTCCTTAAAAGTTGACATTCCTTGACAAAGGGCTTTTATTTCCTTTTGAAATTGTTCTTAAAACGTATAAATATCGTTTCCTAATCTTCTTTGCTCAGCATCAATATCGGTTGCCATACTGATAATTTTATTTAACTTTTCAGCTAATTTATTCTCCATAGGGATACATGCTTAGATAATCAACAATGAAATTATCAGATCCTTTAATATGATTTATTTTAAAGTTATAAAAGCTTAAAATTACTTGCCATCTTTGCAATCTTCTGCTCATGAGGTAGTTATTAAAAATTAAACTTTTTACCTGAGTATTATCAGTCTCGACTGTAAATTCTCGAGGTATAAGAAATAAGGTAAACTTTCGAATACCTTTGACAATTGCTAATAACTTCTTTTCATTCGTGGAGTAATATATTTCTGCTTGATTAAATGTTCCACTAGTATATCGGTAAATTTCACCGATATCGATTTTAAACAAGGTTGCCTAATGATAATCAAAACATCTGATTGAACTATTGTACGGGCCAAATTTGGGCCAAAGGTATTTTTATCTATTCACCTCAGGTTCAGTATCAAACATATCTCAATGCCTCTAAACAGTTCTTAGGTCGAATTTGGGTTGAAGTGTTGGGTTCTCCTAGAGCATGCCAATGATCTATTAAGCATAAACATGTGTGAATAATCGAAGTAAGATTGCAGAAAAAATACTTACAACGATCGGTTATGGCAGATGTGGAGATAACAAAAATTTGACCTCCTTGTGTAGTGCTCCAAGCTCTCCTTTGTATGAATGGTTTAGCTCCAAGCTTGATCTTTGAATTCCAAACTCAAGATGATAGTTTCCCTATCACCTTTGTTGACTCCTTTGTGTGCTAGCAATGAATAAATTTGGAAACAAAATTTCTACAATGGAGAAGGAAGCTCACGGCTTGGAGGAGAGAATAGAGGATTTTTGTGTTTTGGTAATTTTTGATTTCTAAAATCCAATACAACTTATGAAAGTCAAACCCTTAAAGTTGGTATATGCTTTACCAAAAGCAAAAACAATGTGTTAGAGGGAAAATTACATTTAATGCCTCCAAGCACTTCTATCACTCAAGTTGACACTTGATAGACATGTGATGTAAGTTGGTGGGACCCACTTTAATTCAAAATTCAAGTGGCTGCTCCATACACTTCGGGCTCGGGTTCGCTTAATCCGATTAAACGAATTTTCCGTCGCGACGTAATTAAATCCAATTTAATTAAATAAAAGTGTCTCGCAAAATTATTACGAAAGTCGCTCGCGAATTAATTCTAAATTAATTTGTTCGCCCGAATTAAAATCCAATTTTAATTTCGCGTCGAAATCTAATTTCAATTAATATATCAAATATATTATTTAATCGATTAATTCCAAATTAATCGTTCTCTCTCTTCTTATCGAATTTTATCCCAGATAAATTTTTGCCATAATTAATCCTAGATTAATTTTCTCTCTCTCATAATTAATCTCAGATTAATTCTGTTCGAGTCAAACGTCATCAGTGAATCTTCGGGAAGCGACCCATGAGATCCCTGGATATATTGGCAGTAAATTCGGTCGTCGAACTATCCGAATACGTGCGTACCTTGTACCACGTTCTTACCGATTTACAAGACATGGTTGGCTTCTAGAAAAGCACCGTGCCTACCCAATTCTCCAGAAATATTCTTTAAGGAATATATAATCTATAACAGACGTAGTATACTAAGTATTGCGTATTGTGTTCCAGTATCGGATGTCACATGCAAGGCCTGGGGCTGGAATTGTGTCTGCCCCGTACGAAGCATATATCAGATCACTAGCAACTAGTCTCTTTAATCGGATAATCATGACCTTGTCATATTATCCCGATAGTTGTAACATAATAGAGTACTAGTTCTGTATCCCTGCGTGATTATCATCTCTATATTACTGAAGTGATACTTCCATATTGACATCACACCCAATACACTACGATTCTCAATAAACCCAGAAGATGCGTACACAGAACCGGTTAAAGCCTTGGACGACCAAAACCAAAACGTACTGATTGTCGCAAGTATTAGCGATGCAAGTCTTAGGTTAAGACCAAATACACCTACCCTGATACGGATTCCCATTGACACATAGTCATACTACCAATGGGATTCTGATGGGTCTATCCATAGCGAAGCTGTTTCTGTACCATCGGTAAATAGAACCTCATATTACACTTGCATTAGTATCCAATACCCAAATATATGAAAACTACGTCGTTACGCTTCCATAACGCGCACAAGTGTAATACTAGTCTATTTCGTATTATCGATGTCCAGTCTCGTTAATACTATGACTAGGGATATTTAATAATTAAACCTTTGTGGATTGATACTGTCTCATATCTTATTAATCCGGAACTAATCATAAGGACTTTTATCATTTATGCATTCAAGTAATCTAATTATAAAATTATAAAATGGCAATTTCTTTTGTCACATAGTTAATTTGTACAAAAATCATAATGTCTTTTACAAATAGTGACGATATGGGTCATAATTGTCCAATATGAAGACCAACCGACTTCCTAAGCCCAATTCCGATCAAACGTAATTTCCAGAAGATGATCCACCGAAAGAGATATCTTTTCAAATATTAATTGTTCTCCGAACAATTAGCTGCTACAACACCGAAAGATGAAGGTTAAGCATGTTAGTGGGTCTCATCTTCATTAATATGACCCATTTTTCCTGGAAGATTAATCCTAAAATCTATAAAGAGGGAGTAGTCCTCAGAGTTGTAGGCATCCCAATGAAGCATTCCGATCCCAATGAAAGCATTCTAATTCCAACTTAAGCATTCTAATTCTAAGCTTAGTCATTCTCATCGAACCCCCCAAAACCTTCGACTATCTATACTCTGGCCCACCGCCTGTTGGACAATTATGACCCATAACATCACTATTTGTAAAAGACATGGTGTTTTTATACAAATTAACTATGTGACAAAGGAAATTGCTCTTTTATCATTTTGTAATTGGATTACTTGGATATATAAATGATAAAAGTCCATATGATTAGTACCGGATTAATAAGATATGAGACAATATTAATCCACGAAAGGTTTAATCATTAAATATCCATAGTCGTAATATTATCGAGACTGGACATCGATAATGCGGAATAGGCTATTATTACACTTGTGCGCTGAGACTTGCATCGCTAATACTTGCGACAATCAGTACGCTTTGGTTTTGGTCGTCCGGGGCTTTAACAGGTTCTGTGTACGCCTCTTCTGGGTATACTGAGAATCGTAGTGTATTGGGTGTGATGTCAAGATGGAAGTATCACTTCATTCATATGGAGATGATGATCACGCAGGGATACAAAACTGGTACTCTTAAATACTGCAGCTATCGGGATAGTATGACTAGGTCATGATTATCCGATTACAAAGACTAGTTGCTAGTGATCCGATATATACTTCGTACGGGGCAGACACAATTCCAGCCCCAGGCCTAGCATGTGATATCCGATACTGGATCGCAATACGCAATACATTGTATATTACGCCGATACAGATTATATATATTCCATGTTGAATATATTTATGGAGAATTGGGTAGACACAGTGCTTTGCTAGAAGCCAACCATGTATTGTAAATCGGTGAGATTGTGGTACGGGGTACTCACGTGTCGGATAATCCGACAACCGTATTTACTGCCAACATATCTATGGATCTCTTGGGTCGCTTCCCAAAGATTCACCGATGACATTTGACTCGAACAGAATTAATCTGGGATTAATTATGAGAGAGAAAATTAATCTGGGATTAATTACGGTAAGAATTTTATCTAGGATTAAATTCGTCTAGAAGAGAGAACGCGATTAATTTGGAATTAATCGGCAAAGTAAATTTAATAGTTAAATTGGATTTTACTATTTAATTGGGCTAAAATAATATATCGGATATATTAATTGAAATTAGATTTCAATACGGAATTAAAATTGGATTTTAATTCAAGCGAACAAATTAATTTAGAATTAATTCGTAAGCGACTTTCGTAATAATTTTGCTAGGCATTATTATTTAATTAAATTGGATTTAATTATTAAGCGACGAAAAATTCGTTTAATTTGATTAAACAAAACCGGGCCCAAAGTGTGTTGTACAAGCCAACTTAGATTTGGAATTTAAATGGGTGGGACCCATGACTTACATCAACTTGTCAAAGATTGATGGAGGTAGTTGGCAACATTTATTAACTCCTTTACTAACACACAACCACCAACTTTGGAAGTTAATTTTGTATTAGTTTTTTGAAAATAAAAATACAATATTCCATCTCTTCTCCATTGAAAAAAAACGTGACCCTCTCTTCTCTTTGAAAATTTTTGTTGCAAAAATTTCAAGCAAGCTAGAACTTGGGAGTTAAATTAAGGTGATAGAGAAACTCATCATTGAGTTTGGAATTCAAATGCAAAGCTTGGAGCTTCCAACATCCAACAAAAGTTTTGAACTTCTCTACCGATCATTGTAAGTCTTCCGCAACTTTCTTTGATTTTATTCACACACGAATCACGCTTAGAGATCCTTGGCATGTCTAGGACATTAACAATGGTATCAGAGCGCCATCCTAAGCTTGATTTGGATTCTAGGGTTCATGACTTTAATTTGGGATTTTTTGCTTGGAGCTTGATTTACCTAAATTGTTTGTGTGGTTGTATTTGGATGATGATGAATTGGATTTGTGCATCTTAGGATTTGAGAAAAATTGAGTGGATCAAAAATCTCCAATTCCTTTGACATGGCCAAATGTACCCTAGTGTGTGCTCATGGTGATTTTTTTAAAATTAGCAATTGGATGTGTTGTTGGCATGAAATGTATGTTAAATGTTGATTTAATTAGATTGAAATCAAATTGCATGATAATTTCTTTGCCATTACCGTGAGCCTAAGCATGTTATAGAGTTGATTTTGCTTCAATTTGTGTTGGACATGAATTGGATGATTAAAGCATGATTAATTGGATTAATTAGTGTTTTGGAAACATTAGATTAGTTAATTAATTATGTTAATTACACTTGAATTGGATTAATATGTAATTTGGAATAATGTATTAATTTAATTTGTTATATTTGGGCTTAATGGGCTTGGTTGGACCAAGTTTGATTTTGGACAATTGGGTTGGATCCAATTGGGCCTAAAACCATTTCCATAAAGTCCAAATATGACTTTTGGGCATTTAAAAAATTAATTAGGCCTAAATTGATTTTTGGCATATGGTGATTCCTATTTGGGCATTGGCATTTTGGGTTTGATCCATATTGGCCAAAGCTCATGCCTAAAGAATTAATTGAAAGCCCATTGGACTTTAATTGAATAGTATTAGATACTAATTGGGCCTTTGAGACCCGTGAAGATTGGATTTGGAATCCAAGTCTAAAATGCACTATTAAAAGTGTAATTATTAAATTTAGAATTAAATATGAATTAGTATTGGATACAATTTAAATTGGATTTAAAATTGTAGTTCGATATAATTCAAGAATAATTACTTTGAGTATTTATTCTTAAATGAGTTGGACTCGCGCAAATCAAATCGTTGTTTGAACATTGAATGGTCATTAATTAAAAGATTAATTAATTGGATTAGATTGATTGAATAACATGCTTTGTGTGAATACTTAGATGTATTTATATGAATAATGTATATAAGATGGATATTAGAAGGGTAAGGGTAATTTTGGAAATTATTGTAATAAATTTGGAATTTATTTAAATTGGACCTGCGTGTCCAGCCTATTATCTCTTTTCTATTTGTATTTCTCTTCTCACCAATTCCCCTCAATGTAAATGAGGTTTCTTTAATGTATTATGTAATTGGGTATAAGTATGTAAAGTGCTAGCGGGAGAGAGGAAAGTGAGAGATTTATTATAGGAACAAAATGTTATATATACATCCGCATATCATTATTAATTTATTCGCGCCTTATTATGCTTTTAGAATGCATGTTTAAGGGTGTATGATGAGACCTAATCAAAGATAATAAATTGGTTGCCAATTTACGTGAAAAAACCTTCACTCATATATTAAGTGTTTTCCTTCCATTGAGTGGTTCTCTCTCAAAATCCAAGATTGGCATTGGTTTGTTGGCCAAAGTCAATATCAATGTCCATCGCGGATGTGTTTAAACCACGAAATCTTTGTTCCATATCGCATGTCTTGGGCAGTTTTGATTTGTTGGCCAAAATCAAGGTCACCTCTTGTTCATCGACGTGGATTACGAAGATTTCCCACTGTCAATGGGTCATGCTTAACTGGAATCATTAAGTTTGTTGAGCCAAAGCCAAGGCTTAGTTGATTCAGAGGAAAAGGTTAGGAAATATATATTGGATATATATCTCAGACTTGGAGGTCCACCTACCAGGTCTAGGAATTGGATGGGATCCAATTGATCTTAGAGATCTACCTAGTTAAGTTTCATACAGCTTGTTGGCCAAAGTCAAGGTTGTGTGTTATTTAACAGGATCCTAGCCCACTAGGAAACTTGGTTTCCCAAGTACTCCACAGAGGGTTAGAGGCTCACCGAAAAATAGTGGGAGGCTAGTATTAAGTTTGCAATTTCGTTTAAATACTTGCCAATACTCGCTCTTTTATTTTATTTATCGTTGTCATAAATATATATTATTTGGACTAATATTGAATATTGCTTTCTTTGAACAGTTAGACTGTACAACACACTACTCTATTTGTAGTTGGTTATATAGTTGGACTATAATAGCCATTACATTTTGAGAGTACCCGAAATCGTTGATTGGATAGTTGGACTATTGCAATTGAGATGGCTGGAAAGATTAGCGTTAAAGGACATAATCCTGGGTGAAAATGTCTTTAACGGCGTAAATTTTCCAGATTGGAAAATGAATCTCAGGATAGTCTTGGGAGCTAAGAAGTTTCTCTATTGGATAGAGATACCTATTGGGCCCTGAGCCCGGAGCTGAGCAAATAGTAGAGCATGAGCTTTGGAAGACTCATCGTGATGATAACTTTAGTGCTCAATCTGTTATGCTTGCCGTAATGACTCCTTAATTTCTTCGTCAGAACTAAGGATTAGATCCTTATACCATGATGTTGAAATTAAAGGATCTTCATAGATCTAACCTTAGATCTTAGAAGTACGAATTGTAAAAAAAGTTCTTTCGCTCGCGTATGTCAGAGGGTACATCTGTCGAGCACTAGGTGTCGCAGATGATTACTGACATCGAACAGCTAGGTTAGTTGGGCATTACTTACGAGACTGAGACTTTCATAGATTTGATCTTACAGTCCCTGCCTGAATGCTGGGGCGGGTTCATTATGAACCAAGAGAAAACTATTGGAGAGTTAATGGCTATGCTCAAAGAGGTAGAGCCAGAGCTTCCAAAAGAGCAAGAAGCGCAATGCGCATCTTACTTCGACATCCCAGAAGGCCAAGGCTTGGCCGAAGGCTTCTGGGGGGATGAAGAAAATGGGCAAAGGTAAAATCGTCACAGTCCTCTGGGAAGACAAAGGACATATCCCAAGATGTCTGCCTAAACTGTGGCAAACGGGGTCACTGGAAGCGTTATTGTTGTATGGACACGGCAGACATGAAGGAAGTGAAGGCGGGCAAGGCTCCGACTTTAGGTATGTTTGTTATTGTAATAAACATTTCCACTACTGGTTTTTAAAATTGGATTTTTGATACTGGATGTGGTACATACATATGTACTGATGTGCGGGATTTGTTGATTAGCAGGAGACTGGCTTCAAATGAGATTGACCTGCGAGTCAGAAACGGGATGAGAGTCGTTGTTTTAGCTGTGGGAACCTAAGTTTTGGAACTGCCATTTGGGCATGTACTTGAATTAAGAAACTGTTATAATGTACCTAGTTTGACTAGAAACATTATCTCTATATCTAGTTTAACCCGTTGCGGGTATACCTTTATGTTCCAGAACACTGGGTGTTTTGTTTATAAAGATGATATTGAGATATACACATTAGATGTGAATAACAATATTTATATTTCGAATATAAATGAATCTATAACATATAACGTGACAAACAAAAGACTCAAACTGAGTAAATCAGATGAGACTTATTTATGGCATTGTTGTCTGAGACACATTAACAAGACTCGTATATCCACTCTTTTGAAGAATGGATACATGGACAGATTTGATCCTAAATCATATGATGTCTGCGAATATTGTTTATTAGGCAAAGTGCTTAAAACGCCTTTTAGCAGTAAAGGTGTACGTGCCACCAAGCTGTTAGCCCTCGTTCATGGTGATGTAGTGGGCCCATATCTAGCTAGGCTAGAGGTGGATATGAATACTTCGTAACCTTTATGGATGTTGCATCGCGTTATAGTTATGTGTTTCTAATGAAACACAAGTCGGAAACTTTTGAGAAATTCAAAGAGTTTCGACAAGAAGTAGAAAAACAGACCGACAAAGGTATTAAAAATATTGCGGTTGGACCGTGGTGTAGAATATTTGAGAAATGAGTTTCAAGATTACTTGAAAGATTATGATATTCTTTCATAGTGGACTCCTCCCGGAACACCTTAATTGAGTGATGTGTCCGAACGGAGAAACTGAACTTTGTTGGACATGGTAAGGTCAATAATGAGTCGCACTGAGCTATCAATTTCCTTCAGGGGATACGCATTGAACAATGCAATACTTATTTTGAATAAGGTTCCATCAAAATAAGTTGGACAGACTCCATATGAAATATGGACAGGAAAGAAACAGGGTTTCTCATTCCTGAAGATTTGGGTATGCTATGCATATATTAAACGTTTGGATGGTGCCAAACTAGAACCCAAATTGGATAAGTGCCTATTTGTAATTGGTTGTCCTAGGGAAACCAAAAGATATTATTTCCACAACCCATAAGAGAAAAAAATATTTGTTGCTCTCCATGAAGTTTTCCTTGGAGGAATTCCCAAATGAAGTGGTAAGTGGGAGGAAAGTAGAACTCGATGAAAATCAGAGTGATACTGTTCCTGGCACCGATCCCCTCACATAACACGAACAGTTCATCAGGGATGAGACTGTTCCATAATCTTCTAATACACAAGAACCGCGTAGGTCAGAGAGAGTCAGAAAACAACCTTAGAGGTACGGTTTCTGATCTCACCTCATGAAAATATTAATCTTATTGAGGATAATGAGCCGGCTACGTATGAGGTAGCGATACAAGGTATCAACTCCGCTATATGGCAAGGTGCCATGAGGTCCGAAATGGATTCCATGTATACAACCAAGTTTGGACACTGGTTGATGTACCAGAAGACATTGTGCTTATTGGTAGCAAATGGGTCTTCATGGTGAAGACAGACATGGATGGCAACATACAAAACGTACAAATCTAGGCTTGTATCGAAAGGGTATCGTCATCAACATGGTGTCGATTACGACGACACTTTTTCACTTGTTACCATGATTAAATCCATTTGGATAATGTTTGCTAATGCTGCATATTTCGATTATGAAATATGGCAGCTGGACGTCAAAACCGCTTTCCTTAACGGAAACCTTTTGGAGGATGTTTTATATAAAAACCTGACAGTTTTGTCGGGCCAAAACATGCAAATAAGGTTTGCAAGTTAAATCGATCCATTTATGGATTGAAGCAAGCATCGCGTTCTTGGAACCAACGTTTTGATGAGATCATAATGGTATATGGTTTGATTCAAAAGGATGATAATTCTTGTGTATATAATAAGGTTAGTAGGAGCGCACTGGCAATGATTTTCCTATATGTTGATGATGTATTGCTTCTTAGCAATGACATTCCCATATTTAAATCGGTGAAAGCTTGGCTTTCATTAAAATTCTCCATGAGAAACTTGGGAGAGGCAACCTTTATTTTAGGAATAAGGATCTATTGGGATAGATCTAAAAGTTATTGGCACTCTCCGAGAACTCGTACATTGACAATCATGTACGCGACCTGGTGTCTCATATGCTATGAGCATGTGGAGTCACTATCAGGCTGATCCAGGTGATGGTCACTGGATTGATGTTAAGAACATCCTTAAGTATCTTAGACGAACTAAGGATGCTTTCTTACTCTATGGAGATGGAGAACTTGAGGTGACTAGGTTCACCGATGCAAGTTTCCAAACCGATAAAGGCGAGTGTAAGTCGCAATAAGGGTATATATTTTGTTTGAATAACGGATGAGTGAGCTGGAAATCTTCCAAGCAAGATACTGTTGTCGTTTCAACAACAAAAGTGAAATATATTGATGTGGCTGAGGCAGCAAAAGAAGCATTTTGGATCTATAAAGTTCCTAATTGGATTAGGAGTAGTTATGTTAGAAGCTGAGCTGGGCTACAGCACAGGCTAAAGAATTATGGTCTCATCAATGATCCAAGTATGTACTTCGACGGTTTCATCTGATTCGTCATATCAAACATTGTGGCGATGTCAAGATCGACAAGATCGTTTCAGATGATAACCTTGTAGATCCGCTGACGAAAGCTATATCTCAGCATAAGCATGAGCGACCCGTACATAGTTCAGGTGTTGGACACTTGAGTGATTGGCTATAGGCCAAGTGGGAGATTGTTGGACAATTATGACCCATAGCATCACTATTTGTAAAAGACATGGTGTTTTTGTACAAATTAACTATGTGACAAAGGAAATTATTCTTTTATCATTTTGTAATTGGATTACTTGGATATATAAATGATAAAAGTCCATATGATTAGTACCGGATTAATAAGATATGAGACAGTATTAATCCACGAAAGGTTTAATCATTAAATATCCCTAGTCGTAGTATTATCGAGACTGGACATCGATAATGCAGAATAGGCTAGTATTACACTTGTGCGCGTTATGGAAGCTTAACGGCATAGTTCTCATATATTTAAGTATTGGATACTTATGCAAGTGTGATAGGAGGTTCTGTTAGCCGTTGGACCTGGAATAGCTTCGCTCTGGATAGACCCATCGGAGTCACATTGGTAGTATGACTATGTGTCTATGGGAATCCGAATCAGGGTAGGTGTATTTGGTCTTAACCAGAGACTTGCATCGTTAATACTTGCGACAATCAGTACGCTTTGGTTTTGGTCGTCCGGGGCTTTAACAGGTTCTGTGTACGCCTCTTCTGGGTATACTGAGAATCGTAGTGTATTGGGTGTGATGTCAAGATGGAAGTATCACTTCATTCATATGGAGATGATGATCACGCAGGGATATAAAACTGGTATTCTTAAATACTGCAGATATCGGGATAGTATGACTAGGTCATGATTATCCGATTACAAAGACTAGTTGCTAGTGATCCGATATATACTTCGTACGGGGCAGACACAATTCCAGCCCCAGGCCTAGCATGTGATATCCGATACTGGATCGCAATACGCAATACATTGTATATTACGCCGATACAGATTATATATATTCCATGTTGAATATATTTATGGAGAATTGGGTAGACACAGTGCTTTGCTAGAAGCCAACCATGTATTGTAAATCGGTGAGATTGTGGTACGGGGTACTCACGTGTCGGATAATCCGACAACCGTATTTACTGCCAACATATCTATGGATCTCTTGGGTCGCTTCCCAAAGATTCACCGATGACATTTGACTCGAACAGAATTAATCTGGGATTAATTATGAGAGAGAAAATTAATCTGGGATTAATTACGGTAAGAATTTTATCTAGGATTAAATTCGTCTAGAAGAGAGAACGCGATTAATTTGGAATTAATCGGCAAAGTAAATTTAATAGTTAAATTGGATTTTACTATTTAATTGAGCTAAAATAATATATCGGATATATTAATTGAAATTGGATTTCAATACGGAATTAAAATTGGATTTTAATTCAAGCGAACAAATTAATTTAGAATTAATTCGTAAGCGACTTTCGTAATAATTTTGCTAGGCATTATTATTTAATTAAATTGGATTTAATTATTAAGCGATGAAAAATTCGTTTAATTGGATTAAACAAAATCGGGCCCAAAGTGTGTTGTACAAACCAACTTAGATTTGGAATTTAAATGGGTGGGACCCATGACTTACATCAACTTGTCAAAGATTGATGGAGGTAGTTGGCAACATTTATTAACTCCTTTAATAACACACAACCACCAACTTTGGAAGTTAATTTTGTATTAGTTTTTTGAAAATAAAAATACATTATTCCCTCTCTTCTCCATTGAAAAAAACGTGACCCTCTCTTCTCTTTGAAAATTATTGTTGCAAAAATTTCAAGCAAGCTAGCACTTGAGAGTTAAATTAAGGTGATATGGAAACTCACCCTTGAGTTTGGAATTCAAATGCAAAGCTTAGTGCTTCCAACATCCAAAAAAAGTTTTGAACTTCTCTACCGATCATTGTAAGTCTTCCGCAACTTTCTTTGATTTTATTCACACATGAATCACGCTTAGAGATCCTTGGCATGTCTAGGACACTAACACCGCCCTCACGGTAGTCTACAGGGATCAAAGTAGCCTCACACCTTGCTCATCCTTCTATCTTATTTATCGTTTATTTCCATTACTGACTTGAGCATTGGAGTTCCTACGGCACCCCACAAAACCGGTGGGTAATCTCTCCATGCTCACTCTACCTTTATTTTGCAGGATCGCTAGTGTCCATATTTGCAAATTCTCAATTGTGGACCCCGGGCGAAATCCAGCGTCCATAATTTGGCGCCCACCGTGGGGCCTTAGCGATTTATAGCAAGCAAAGATCTCTCAGTCTACGATCCTTACAAACATAGCTCCTCATGGCTTCAAGCAGCGAATAGACACCAGACCCTATGGCTGCTCAATTAGACATTCTCCAAGAATGGCTACGAGTTTTAGAAGAGGAAAACTCAGTCATGCAAAGCTCCAATATGAACCTCCAAAAGCAGTTGGAGCAAATTTCATCTACTTCCCAACGACGCGAAGCTCCGGATCACCCCAGCAGTCTTACCATTCGATCCAACCTATTGGAGGCATTCAATAATATGGCAAGCAATAATCCGCCATCAGACAACCATCCACTGATTCAAGAAAGTAGTCAACATGTCTCCCCAACCGACCAAGCACAACAAGTTTCCACTAACAGGCGCAAGGAAATGCAGGAGTTCAAAGTTGCCCATTCACGCGTCTATTTCATATTTCTGCAATCGTTGCCGCCGTTGTGGGGGGCCACTATCGGCCCCCTTCAGACAGGGGTTGGTTGCGAGCACCCTCATGGGCCGTCGGTCAGCCGGCCGATGAAGCACAAATTAGAACTTCATTTGAGAGAGTGAATGGGTCGAAATAGGACTCTGGGAAACTTATGCATTTTTCGTGATTAATTGAAACTTCAAGGTATTTATAAAAAAATTCTGAAAATTACATTCTGGCCCCAGAAAATTACTTCTAAGTCCCTCCCATAGGCCTTCATGGAAATTTATATTTTTGAAGCCCTTCTAATACAAATATCGAAAAGTGTTCAACACGAAAGTTGTTCGTATTGAAAAAAAGAGTCTGATGGTTCAAGAATTAGCTCAATCGGAGTTCGTTTTCTATTTTTATAGCCGAAATAAAACACTTTTACGTGTATAACTATATAATCAGAAATAACACAATAAGTTCTCGAAATCACTCGTTTTCCAACACGACGAAACTTCACTTAAAAATATTCAAATCTATTTTCCAACACATAAAGTCTTATTTATGAATATCATTCAGTTCCAAATTCTAAACTTCAATTTGGAAAGCTTCTAGAACCGTTCTGAAAAATTCGGGATATTACAGAGACCGTGCAGATAATGGGAATAAGTAAGAATGCTATAATTTCAACAAAGAAAATGTTGAATTCAAGTTTTGACATGAAAGAATTCGATCAAGCTAATGTTATATTAGGAATTAAAATAAAACGAAATAATGATGGTTATGTTCTTATTCAATCTCACTATGTTGAAAAGATTATAAAGAGATTTAATCAATTTGATCGTAAACACGCAATGACTCATTTTAATGCAAATTGTAATCTAAATAAGAATTCAAAAGATGCAATTTCTCAATTGGAATATTCACAAATAATTGGAAGTTTAATGTATTTGATGAATTTTATAAGACCAAATATTGGATATTCATTAAGGAGGCTTAGTATATATAGAAACAACTGATCATGATCATTGGGTAGCTTTGATAAGAGTATTAAGGTACATAAAATATACTTTAGATTATGGACTGTATTATATAAAATATCCACCAATATTTGAAAGTTATAGCGATGGTAATTGGATTTATGATAGTACATAAACCAAATCAACTAGAGGGGAATAAGTATATCCTTTGACAAAAGAGTTACCAAAGGAATAGATTAAGTTCACATAGAGGGGAATAAGTTTAAAGCCAACTCAATAAGTTAAACCTAACAGAAACCTAACCTACTAGATTAGAGATCTAATAGTCTAGGTTCAATAGGCAATCTTGTCGGGTAAAACTTAAATAGCTGAACACAAATTTTGTTTATTCCTAAGATATTAGTGTGATATATGATGAAGATGTTTATGAAATGCTTTGCATTTAATGTAGGGGTTTTAAACGGTATTATCGGGTAACGCAGCGGAACGCGAAAAATTAAATTTTTTTTTTCGTTCAATAATTTTTCTTGGGTGATTAAAATAAACTAATTTATTCTAATTACTCAATACTCAAAAATCAGTTTTACCCAAAATCCAGAATTTTTCCTAAATTACTATGGGACCCCAAAAGTTTATATTTTGATCATTTTAGTCCTAATTTGTCAAATACATTTATACAACATACTTTTCATCACCAAAATCACAGAAATTTCAGATCTGATTTGGTAACTAAAAATATCATTTTTCATGCTTTAAATATAATTTTTTCAACATTAATCATATTAATACTTACACCAACCAAAGTCACCACAAATGAAGAACTCAAGAACAATTCTATGAGTTACAATAGTGGTCATAACACTCTAGAATGGCAACAAGTCATCAAATAATAAAATTGAACTAATATTACACTAATATCATTCAATCTAACTTCACACATGTATATAGCCTCCAAATTCATCCTCCAAATCAAAAATCCCCAAAATATAAGAAAGGAAGAAACCCTAGAACTTTCTAGATGTTCAAGAACAAGAAACGAACTTTCTAAGTTTAAGAGTTATGAGGATTACCTCAAAATCTCATAATTTCCTTAAACTTTTTCTTGATTTCTTCACTTTATTCTTGTTTCTTCTTCAAACAAATTTTAGGAGCTTTTCTTTTATGGAGGTTTCGGCCACGTCTTCATTCAAGTGAGAAAGAAAAACTTTTCACTTTAAAATTAGGCTATGACCGACTTAGGGAGGGCATTTTGGTCATTGGTCATTTTAATAAAATTAAATAATAATAAGCTTTAAGTTAACAAATCCAATTTGTATACTTTAAGCTTAAAAGAATCATGCCACATGTAACCAATAATAAAAAAAATATTGCCTAACAATATGTAATATTGATATAATTAAATTATCTAGATATTTAACATTTAGACACCTAAATAATTAATTAATACGATTATTATTATATATGTATTTTTATTTACATTAAATAACAAATACATATATTAATGGCATGTGTCAAAGTCTCATTTGACAATTAATTAATATGTATCAAAACAAATCTTGTATCAAATACATATACACATTAATTATTAATTGACCAAAATCCCCTAATGCATGTATTTTCATTTAACCGATTAAACGATTCGAATTAACTCATTTAATCCGATAAATTATTATAAATAATCTATATTATTCATAACGTGTTGCCCAAGTGCTCAACGAGTACACTTCATATTGTGGGACTCTCTAAGTTTAGGTTTATCCGTCACGAAATCAAATTTCGTGTCCATAATTCACCAACTCGTGAATTATGACGACCATCGTTAATCTCGCTAAACTATGCAAGTCGAGGTCATTGCATACGTATAATTCCTCCGTCACAGGCTATCAATATTATATCGAGGTTATAGATAAGAACGTCAAATCCCTAAGGTATAATATAGTCGACTTTCAAATTTACGATATCTAAATAACACTTGGAACTCGCTTCCGAAGTATACCACGACCATGGATTTACTAGATCGCAAACACGTTCGAAATACATATGCCATGTACATAGGACTGACGGATTCTTTCTGATACTCACAAGATATCATGAGCATCAGTCCACACCCAACAAACAGACGGAGGTCTGATCTAAATAGATCGGTGACGTGATTGCCATCAAAGTGTGGAGGATATCTCATATATCCACAGTAGTATCTCAAGTCGAATGACCACTATGCTACTCGACTCAAGAAGATTCCTATTGACGTTGGTGCACCATCTATTAGGAAATCTTTGGTGAGTCATTCAGTGTTTATCAATTAAATACCTACATGTCTATACGAGTCTCCCAAGACTCATGGTTCATTGGGACAAACCATCGAACCAAGTCTCGATATACGATATGTACTAGTCTCAGCGGATTTTACTAACCGACCCGTGTTAGTAAATATTGACCAAGAATTTTATTTAATAATATACTTCTAGTAGTAACACTTCCCAATGTCAATTACAACCTACTTTGTAACTGCGCACTATAAAATATATTATCGGGTCTTTGTCTAATATATACATATCACTAAATCATATTTAGTTTCAATCTAATCATAATTTGATCGAATATGTATATAAAAGCAAGAAGTACTACCATAAATAAGTAATATTATGGAAAAATAAATTGTTTATATTCATGAATCGGACATAAATACGATCGGGATTGGCACTTTAAGCATCAACCCTAACAATTTCTCAAACTTGCTCTAGTGCCAATCCACGATATCATATACACATCTAAATATGTATTACATACGCTTGGTCCTCAAGAGCTGACTTAACACTCAAGTGGTAGGCAACAACAAGTAAGCCCGCTATAACATATTGAGTTTGTCCAACCCAATCGTTTCCCTTAGCCAGCATCATTCATATACATTGTATAACCTCAGTTATACATCAATATGAATCAGATACGACATCAATATTGCGCTACAGCTCCTGAGTTGTCTATGTATTTAGAGATCAAATCCAAATATTATGAGACAACCGCAAGCACAATACTAATATCAAAACTTCTATTATATAAGGTCACTATGCAACTTCATAAGTCAATAATCAACCATGACACTCTCACTGCATCTTTTCTGACTCTATATGACATAGACAATCTAATGTCATAATAAGACTCAAAACTAATTTGATCATAATGCTTGCGTATTATATGTTTGACAGTTTAGCGGAAAATTCCCCTTAATAAGGCTTTAAAGTAATTATATTTGTGTATGCTTTTTTCTTGGTCCGTCTTGTCAATACAGATATAAATAAATTTCTATGGCTATATTCAAGAATGTGTCAAAGCTGTGAGAATATAGTCGATAATAATTTATTTATATCCATTATATTTAGATATAGATAAATTTAATTGAAAATGGAAATCCTGAACGTACCAAAGTTGTCAGGATTACATGAGTATTTTAAGTTTATCATTGATAATTTAAGCCTTGAAAACGACTCATTGTGAATGTGCCAAAGTTGTCACAACGAGAAACGATCAGAACCGAAAATTATGAGTCATTTTTTTGTGATTGATAATGGTTGTCTACCTAATGAATATACGTAGGTAAGAACGTGCCAAATGAGTGAGCCCGAATATATTTACGGGATATACTTCCTACTGTAGAATTTAATTTGATTATTTTATTTCTTTCTGTTTGGGGATTACAGTATTGCATGTTTCAGTGGGTGGGCATCTCTTAAATTAAAAATCCATGATTTATTTGATGTTTTGTTTGATATTGAATGAAACTGTATTATCTGCTAATATTTCTTTCGCTATCTATATGATAGATTTGCGATGGTCGGCTCTTCATCTTCCAATCCTTTAGCTCGTATGCTTGATATGAATAAGCTAAAAGGGCCCGAAAATTTTACTGACTGGGAAATTGATTTGAGGATTGTCCTCGAATCCGAGAGGTTATGGTATGTCTTGGATAGACCCCTACCTTTAATTATACCACCTGAGGAGCACGAAACCTTCCAGAAATTGAAGGATGATGACCTAAAGGTTAGATCATACATCCTTAGTTAGTTGACTCAGGAGCTGAAGAGGTAATTTATTGATATGCCTGATGCGTATAGTATAATCATTTGGCTTAGGAAACTTTTCATGAATCAATAGCAAATCATGGTTCATAGAGTGGCGGTGGAACTGTTTCACTCAAGACTGGATGAGGATCAACCAGTCAGCCCCTATGTACTTTATATGATTAATTTGATTGATCAATTGAGGCGATACGACTTTCCACTCAATGATACACTTGGGCATAGTTTGATACTAGGCTCGCTCCCGAGCTCATTTCGCCTGTTTGTGCTGAATTTTAATATGCATGGGATTCGCTATTCTTACAGTTAGTTGCATAGGATGCTGCTCACTGCTGGGGAAGATCTTAAGAATGGAGTGTCGACTCACCTTCAAAAACCTAATTTTCTTTATGCTTTTTCTCAAAAGAATGGCAAAAGAAAGAATAATAAAGGAAAAAATATTGCTCCCAAGGGTAAGATAGCAAAATCGAAACCCAAGAGAGCTGCTGAAGACATATGCCACCACTGTAGCAAGGTTAGACACTGGAAGCGTAACTGTCCTAAATATCTTGCGCAGTTAAAGAGAGACAAAGCTTCTACTTCAGGTATATTTATTTTTCCCGTTATCGATATCTTTTTAGCTTGTGAATCTAATTCTTCTAGTTGGATTTTAGACTTTGCTTGTCCTGTTCACATCTGCAATTCATTGCAGGGACTGAAGGAAAGTAGGAAGCTGAAATCTGGATCGATGTAGTTACGTTTGGAGTGGAGACTCTTTGGATGCAGTTGCAGTTGGGGTATATGAGATTCCATTGTCCAGTGGGAGCATTTTGTTAAATGACTGTTATTTTGTGTCATGATGTGTGGAAAATATTATATCACTTTTTGTATTATATACATAGTATTTTTGTGTAAATATTTATAACCGTTCTTTATATTTATATGATAAATATAATATTCATATCCTAGAATGTCCAAATGAGAATGGTCATTACATTTTGCATCCATCTAGAGATATTTTGAATGTTGGGACTAATAAATGAAGTAGATCTAATGTTAATGATATTGAACTATGGCACATGGGGTTATGTCATATTGGTGTACAAAGCCTTACCCAATTAGTTAAGAATAGTTTGATTGAGAATCTTACTATTGAGCCTTACCCGACTTGTGAATCTTGCATTCAGGGTAAAATGACAAAAGCCCTATTTATCGGTGTAGGATATCAAGCCTCAGACTTATTGGAACTAGTACATTTTGATGTATGTGGTCCAATGAGTCTTACTGCTTATAGTGGCTATTCATACTTTGTTACCTTTATCGATGATTTATTGTGGTATGGTTATGTTTATTTGATGAAACATAAATTGAAAACTTTTGAAAGATTCAAAGATTTCCTAAACGAAGTGGAAAAGCAAACTAAAAAATTCATCAAGTGCCTACGATCGGATCAAGGTGGTGAATATATGAGCGGTGAGTTCACTGATTATTTAAAAGAGAATTGGATTCTCGCTCAATATACACCCTCCAGGTACTCCACAACACAATGGAGTGTTTGAAAGGAGAAATTGAACTTTATTGGATATGGTTCGCTCTATGTTGAGTTATACATATCTACCTTATTACCTGTGGGGCTATGCGCTCCTTACTGCAGTTCATCTTTTGAACAGAGTTCCTTCCAAAGTTGTTCTTGTGACTCCATATCAGATATGGACTAGTAGGAAATCAAACCTTAATTATATTAGGGTTTGGGGTTGTCCTGCGTACGTCAGAGTGGCACAACATGATAAGTTTTTGCCTCGAGGGCAAAAATTTAGATTTGTTGGGTATCCTTCCAATATGAAAGGATATTTGTTCGATGATTCTGAACATCGAAACGTGTTCATAACTCGTTTCGCAAAATTTTTAGAAATAGAATTTTTAGCTGACGGAGGAGATCATAGACAAGTTGAACTTGATAAAGTTCGGCCTATAACTAACGAACCACATGAGGAATATGAGATTCAAGAAGGTGAAGGATCTTTGACGCACACATTTCGTAGGTCGAGTAGGGTCGTAAGACCTCTTGAGCGCTTGTCTTTGGTATATGAAAGAGGTTTGGATATGCTCTTTACAGAAGAGACTAACCCGAGGACTTACAAAGAAGCAATATTTGACATCGATTCCGTGAAATGGCAGGAATCCATGAAATCAGAGTTAGACTCTATGCATCAGAATCAAGTCTGGGACTTGGTTCCTCTTCCGGAAGGAATCGTTCAGGTCGGTTGTAAATGAGTTTACAAAATGAAGAGAGGGCTTGATGGAAGTGTAGAAACTTTCAGGGCCCGACTGGTTGTAAAAGGTTACACACAGTGACCTGATGTCGACTATGATGAAATTTTTTCACCAGTTGCGATGTTGAAGTCTATTAGGATTTTATTGGCAATAGTTGCCTACCATGACTACGAGATTTGGCAAATGGATGTCAAAATGACATTCTTGAATGGATTTCTTGGTGAATAAATCTATATAGAACAGCCAGAGTGTTTTACGTCCAGCCAAGACTTGGGTACGGTTTGTAAGATTAAGAAGTCCATTTATGGACTTAAACAAGCTTCACGGAGTTGGAATATTCGATTCGATGAGGTTATTAGATTATCTTATTTCCTCAAGAATACAGAAAAATCATATGTGTATAAAAAGTTCAGTGGGAGTATGGTGGTATTTTTGGTACTCTATGTGGATGACATCCTGATCATTGGGAATGACATCGGGATGATGTATGGCGTGAAAGCTTATCTCTGTAAAAACTTCTCTATGAAAGACCTGGATGAAACTTCTTATATCTTGGGCATAAAACTCTATAGAGGTAGAGATCAAGCTACGTACATAGATAAGATCTTAGAAATGTATAATTTCAGCAACTGTAAGACAATTAACATACATTTCTGACATGGTATACATCTTTCGAAGAAAATATATCTATAGAATGTCTAATCTAACTTATGTTTCATGTTTGGGTAGCATTATGTATGCCATTTGTGTACGTGATCTGATAATAGTCACTCGGTTAGTGTAACTAGAAGATATCAATCGAATTTGGGTAACGACCATTGGATGACCGTTAAACATATCCTGAAGTATCTTAAAGGTACTAAGGATAAGTTTTTGATT
Organism: Zanthoxylum bungeanum; assembly: GCA_019454045.1. Lineage (NCBI taxonomy): Eukaryota > Viridiplantae > Streptophyta > Magnoliopsida > Sapindales > Rutaceae > Zanthoxylum > Zanthoxylum bungeanum. The sequence goes on from SKCR01018892.1 coordinate 21,795, forward strand.
TATGGAGAAGGAGAACTGCAAGTTAATGGGTATACGGATCCAGATTTCTAATCATATTCGGATGATATAAAGTCTACATCGGGATTCGTATTTACCCTTAACGGCGCTATAGTTAGTCAGAAAAGTTTCAAACAGGGTTCAATAGTTGATTCCACCACTGAGGCGGAATATAATGTGGCATCTGAGGCTGCAAGGCTGCAAAAGAAGCTGTATGGATTAGAAATTTTATCACAGAACTGGGAGTTGTCCGAAGCATTGAGAATCTGATTCCTTTACACTATAATAATACCAGAGCTGTTGCGCAAGCAAATTAACCCAGTGCACATCAAAATTCAAAGCATGTGGGACGAAAGTACCATATAATTCGATAGATTATGTCGCATTGAGATATTGTCATATGCAAGATATGGAGTGAGGACAACGTAGCAGATCCGCTTACTAAGGTCATCCCTCCTAATTTATTTGATAAGCATGCAAAGGCGATGGGTATGAGATATTATCAGTTATGGCACTAGAGTAAGTGGGAGAAATTATTGGAGTTGGTACTCGGCGTGCTAATTTCTCATGTATTTTCCTGTAAATACGTGTATGAATAATATTTTGTTATGAATAAAATATACAGTTTCATCGATATATTATCTTTTAAATGATAAAGACGTACAAGACCTATGAATGATTAAGTTATAATGTAATTGCAAAAGCGTCGCAATTGACATTGAGAAATATTATAACAACATCATTCTTAAACTTTTCCTGATCAATGTTTACATTCTTGGTCCGTAAGTAAACCCGAGAGACTGGTCCGTGTTGTATATATCGAAATAATGGATTCCAGTGGTTTATCTCAGTGAGCCACGAGTCTAGGGAGACTCGAATAGACATGTAGGTGTTCATGCCGGATGAACATTGAACGACTCCCCGAAGATTCCTAATAGATGGTATGCTTGTGTCAATAGGAATATTCTCGAGTTGAGTAGCATATTGGTCATTTGAATTGAGATATCACGGTGGATATATGAGTTATCCTCCACACTTTGATGGAAATCACGTCTTCGACTTTTTTAGGTTAGACCTCCACCTGTTCGTTGGGTGTGGATTGTGTTAGTGTCTCTAAGACTAGCCCAATGATCCTAAACATTGATTCAAGTGTGAATTTACCAAAGAAAGTTGCGGAATACTTACATTGGTTGGTTGAAGTTCAAAACTTTTCCATAGATGTAGAAGCTCCAAGCTTTGAATATGAATTCCAAACTCAATGGTGAGTTTCCCTATGACATTTCTTTGACTCCTTAAGTGCTAGCTAGGATGAAATTTTGCAACAAAATTCAAGAACAAGAAGAGGCTTGTTCGGCCAAGGCAAGAAAGAGAGAAGAAATGTGAATAGTTAGTGTTTTCCAAAAACCATTAACCTTTTAAACTTGGTAGGTGTGTTGTAATAAATCCAATTTACTTTATCCAACCACTTCCATCACACCTTGATTTTTGGTTAGTGTGTTGAGTAATTAATCCAATAAATAAGCTCAACCACTTCCATCACAAATAGTGACAAGTTGATATAAGTGATGTGGGTCCCACCAATTTAAATTCCAAATTTAGATTGGCTTACACAACACACTCTGGGCTCGGTTCGTTTAATCTGACTAAACGAATTTTTCATCGCTACGTAATTAAATCCAATTTAATTAAATAATAATGTCTAGCAAAATTATTACGAAAGTCGCTTACGAATTAATTCCAAATTAATTCGTTCGCTTGAATTAAAATCCAATTTTAATTCTGTATTAAAATCCAATTTCAATTAATATATCCAATATATTATTTTAGCCCAATTAAATAAATTAAATAGTAAAATCTAATTTAACTATTAAATTTACTTTACCGATTAAATCCAAATTAATCGCGTTCTCTCTTCTAGATGAATTAATCCCAGATTAATTCTTACCACAATTAATCCTAGATTAATTTTCTCTTTCATAGTTAATCCCAGATTAATTCTTGCCGTAATTAATCCCAGATTAATTTTCTCTCTCATAATTAATCCCAGATTAATTCTGTTCGAGTCAAATGTCATCGGTGATTCTTTGGGAAGCGACCCAAGAAATCCCTGGATATATTGGCAGTAAATACGGTCATCAGACTATCCGAACACGTGTGTACCCGGTATCACGTTCTCACCGATTTACAAGACATGGTTGGCTTCTAGCAATGCATCGTGCCTACCCAATTCTCCAGAAATATTCAACGAGGAATATATAATCTGTATGAGGCGTAGATACAATGTATTGCATAATACGATCCAGTATCTGATGTCACATGCTAGGCCTGGGGCTGGAATTGTGTCTGCCCCGTACGAAGCATATATCGGATCACCAGCAACTAGTCTCCGTAATCGGATGATCATGACCTAGTCATACTATCCCGATAGCTGCAGCATTTAAGAGTACTAGTTCTGTATCCCTGCGTGATCATCATCTCCATATAACTGAAGTGATACTTTCATCTTGACATCACACCCAATACACTGCGATTCTCAGTATACCCAGAAGAGGCGTACACAGAACCTGTTAAAGCTCCGGAAGACCAAAACCAAAGTTTACTGATTGTCACAAGTATAAGCGATGCAAGTCTCAGGTTAAGACCACATACACCTACCCTGATTCGGATTCCCATAGACACATAGTCATACTACCAATGAGATTCCGATGGGTCTATCCAGAGCGAAGCTGTTCCCAGTCCAACGGCTAACAGAACCTCTGATCACACTTGTATAAGTATCCAATACTTAAATATATGAGAACTACGCCATTAAGCTTCCATAACGCGCATAGGTGTAATACTAGCCTATTCCGCAATATCGATGTCCAGTCTCGATAATACGACGACTAGGGATATTTAATGATTAAACCTTTCGTGGATTAATATTGTCTAATATCTTATTAATCTGGTACTAATCTTATGGACTTTTATCATTTATATATCCAAGTAATCCAATTACAAAATGATAAAAGAGCATTTTCCTTTGTCACATAGTTAATTTTGTACAAAAACACCATGTCTTTTACAAATAGTGATGTTATGGGTCATAATTGTCCAACAATCTCCACTTGGCCTATAGCCAATCACTCAAGTGTCCAACACTTGAACTATGTACGGGTTGCTCAAAAATTTGTTGAGAAATAGCTTTCGTCAGTGGATCTGCAAGGTTATCATCTGAAACGATCTCTCGATCTTGACATCACCACGGTGTGTGATCTCACGAATCAGATGAAACCGTCGAAGTACATACTTGGATCATTGATGAGACCGTAATTCTTTAGCATGTGTTGTAGCCCAGCTCAGCTGCTAACAGAACTACTCCTAATCCAATTAGGAATTTAATAGATCCAAAATGCTTCTTTTGCTTCCTCAGCTGCATCAATGTATTCCACTTTTTTGTTGAATCGGCAACAGTATCTTGCTTGGAAGATTTCTAGCTCACTGTTCCGTTGTTCAAACAAAATATATACCCTTATTGCGACTTATAGTCATCTTTATCGGTTTGGAAACTTGCATCGGTGATCCCAGTCACCTCAAGTTCTCCATCTCCATAAATTAAGACAGCATTCTTAGTTCGTCTAAGATATTAAAGGATGTTCTTAACGTCAATCCAGTGACCATCACCTGGATCGGTCTGATAGTGACTACAGATGCTCAAAGCATATGAGACACCAGGTCGCGTACATGTTTGTCAATGTACGAGTTCTCGGAGAGTGCCAATAACTCTTAGATCTATCACAATAGATCCTTATTCCTAGAATAAGGGTTGTCTCTCCCAAGAATTTCATGGAGAGTTTTAATGAAAGTCAAGCTTTCACCAATTTTAGTATGGGAATGTCATTGCTAAGAAGTAATAAATCATCAACGTATAGGACAATCAATGTCAGTGCGCTCCCACTAACCTTCTTATATACACAAAAATCATCATCATTTTGAATGAAACCATATACCATTATGATCTCATCAAAACATTGGTTCCAAGAATGCAATGTTTGCTTCAATCCATAAATAGATCGATTTAACTTGCAAACCTTGTTTGCATATTTTGGCACGACAAAATCGTCAGGCTGTTGTATATAAACATCCTCCAAAAGGTTTCCGTTAAGGAAAGCGGTTTTGACGTCCATTTTCCATATTTCATAATCGGAATATGCAACAATAGCAAACATTATCAGAATGGATTTAATCATGGCAATAGGTAAAAGGTTTCATCATAATTGACACCATGTTAATGACGATACCATTTCGCTACAAGCCTAGCTGTGTACGTTTGTATGTTGCCATCCATGTATGTCTTCACCATGAAGACTCATTTGCTACCAATAGGCACAATGAATTCTAGTACATCAACCCGTGTCCAAACTTGGTTGTATATATGGAATCCATATCGGACTTCATGGCCTCTTGCCATAAAGCGGAATCGATACCTTGTATCGCTTCCTCATACGAAGTCGATTCATCTTCCTCAATAAGATTAATGTCTACATGATGTGAGATCAGAAACCCATACCCCTAAGGTTGTTTTCTGACTCTTTCCGACCTACGCGGTTCTTGTGTATTAGAAGATTGTGGAACAGTCTCATCCCTGATGAACTATTCGTGTTCCGTGAGGGGATCGGTGCCATGAACAGTATCACTCTGATTTTCATCGAGGTCTACTTTCTTCCCACTTACCACTGCATTTAGGAATTCCTCTAAGGAAAATAGCATGGAGAGCAACAAATATTTTGTCTCTCTATGGGTTATGGAAATAATATCCTTGGGTTCCCTAGGATAACCAATTACAAATATGCACTTATCCGATTTGGGTTCTAGTTTAGCACCATCCAAACGTTTAATATATCCCCAGCATACTCAAATCTTCAGGAATGAGAAACCTGTTTTCTTCTTGTCCATGTTGTTATATGGAGTTTGTCCAACAGACTTTGACGGAACCTTATTCAAAATAAGTATTGCATTATTCAATGCGTATCCCCTGAAGGAAATGGGTAGCTCTTGTAGTCAGTTGACTTATCCATTGACCTTACCATGTCTAACAAAGTTCGGTTTCTCCGTTCGGACACACCATTGAATTGAGGTGTTCTGGGAGGAGTCCACTGTGAAAGAATACCATAATATTTCAAGTAATCGAGAAACCCATTGCCAAGTATTTTCCACCATGGTCCAACCGTGATGTTTTAATATTTTGCCGGTCTATTTTTCTACTTCGTGTCGGAACTCTTTGAATTTCTCAAAAGTTTCCGACTTGTGTTTCATAAGATACACATAACCATAACGCGATGCAACATCCGTAAAGGTTACGAAGTATTCATAACCACCTCTAGCCTAGTTAGACATGGGCCCGTATATTGTCACTATGATCGAGGGCTAACAGCTCGGTGGTACGTACACCTTTACCGCTAAAAGGCGTTTTAGGCACTTTGCCTAATAAATAAGATTCGCAGACGTCATATGAATTGGGATCAAATTCGTCCAAGTGTCCTCTCTTCGAATCTGTGAATATACGAGTTTTGTTAATGTGTCCCAGACAACAATGCCACATATGAGTTTCATCTGTTTTACTCAATTTGAGCCTTTTGTTTGTCATGTTATATGTTTGAGATTCATTTATATTCAAAATACAAAGTCTTTTATTAACATCTGTGGTACATATCAAAATGTCATCTTTATATACAAAACACCCAATGTTTCTGAATACAAAGGTATACCCGCATCGGGTTAAACAAAATGCAGAGATGATGTTCCTAGTCAAACTAGGTACAAAATAACAGTCACCTAATGTAATTACATGCCCCAAGGGCAGATACAAAACATAGGTCCTTACGGCCAAAACAGCGACTCTCGTCCCATTTTCAACTCGTAGGTCGATCTCATCTGAAGCCAGTCTCCTGCTAATCAGTAGATCTTGCACATCAGTACATATGTGAGTACCACATCCAGAATCAAAAATCTATTTTTTAAAACCAGTAGTGGACATGTTTATAACAAACATACCTGAAGCCAGAGCCTTGCCCGTCTTCACTTCCTTCAACTATGCCTTGTACTCACGGCAGTCACGCTTCCAGTGACCCCATTTGCTACAATGTAGGCAGACGTCTTGGGATATGTCCTTAGTCTTCCCAGAAGACTTTGATGATTTGGCCATGCCCTTTTTCTTCATTTTCTTCACACCCCCAGAAGCCTTTCGGCCAACCCTTGGCCTTCTGGGATGTCGAAGTAAGGTGTGGGTCTCGTGCTTCTTGCCCTTCAGAAGCTCTGGCTCTGCTTCTTTCAGCATCGCCATTAACTCTCCAATAGTCTTTTCTTGGTTCATCATATTGTAGTTCATGATGAACTCGCCCCAGAAATTAGGCAGAGACTGTAAGATCAAATCTATGGAAGTCTTGGCCTCGAAGGTTATGCCCAGCTGACCTAGCTGTTCGATGTCAGCAATCATCTGTGACACGTAGTGCTCGACAGATGTACCCTCTGACATACGCGAGCGTAAGAGCTTCTTTTGCAATTCGTACTTCTGATATCTAAGGTTAGATCTGTGAAGATCCTTCAATTTCAACATCATACTTAAGGATCAAATCCTTTGTTCTGACGACGAAATTGAGGAGTCATTGCGGCAAGCATACGGATTGAGCGTAAAGTTATCATCACGATGAGTTTTCCAAAACTCATGCTCTAATGTTGCTCAACTCTGGGCTCAGCTCGAGAGGTTTCTCTATGATATAGAGTAACTTCTCGGCTCCCAGGACTATCCTGAGATTCATCTCCCAATCTGGAAAATTGGAGTTATTAAATACATTGTCGCCCATGATAATGTCCCTAAGCTAATCTTTCCAGCCATCTCGATTGCAATAGTCCAACTATCCAATCAACGATATCGGGTACACTCAAAATGTAATGGTTACTATAGTCTAACTATATAACCAACTACAAGTGGAGTAGTGTGAAAACGTCCAACTGTTCAATGAAAGCAATAAAAGATATTAGTCCTACTAATAATATTTAAAACGACGATAAATAAAATAAAAGAGCGTGTTTAACAAGTATTAAACGAAATTGCAAATTTAATACTGGCCTCCCACTATTTTTCGGCGAGCCTCTAACCCTCTGTTGAGTACTCGGGAAACCCAGTTTCCTAGTGGGCTAGGATCCCGTTAAATAACACACAACCTTGACTTTGGCCAACAAGCTGTATGAAACTTAACTAGGTAGATCTCTAAGATCAATTGTATCCCATCCAATTCCTAGATCCGGTAGGTGGACCTCCAAGTCCAAAATATATATCCAATATATATTTCCTAACCTTTTCCTCTGAATCAACTAAGCATTGGTTTTGGCTCAACAAGCTTAATGATTCCAGTTAAGCGTGACTCATTGATAGTGGGAAAGCTTCGTAATCCACGTCGATGTACATAAGTGACCTTGACTTTGGCCAACAAGTCACAACTGCCCAAGACATGCGATATATAACAAAGCTTTTGTGGTTCAAACACATCCGCGATGGACAGTGATCTTGACTTTGGCCAACAAATCAAAGTCAATATTGGATCTTGAGAGAGAACCACTCAATGGAAGGAAAACACTTAATATTAAATTGAGGGTTTTTCGCGTAAATTGGCAACCAATTTAATATCTTTGATTAGGTCTCATCATACACCCTTAAAAATGCATTCTAAAAGCATAATAAGGCGCGATAAAATTTAATAATGATATACGAATGGATATATAAACAATTTGTTCCTAAAAAAATCTTTTTATTTCCTCTCTCCCGCTAGCACTTTACATCTTCTACCCAATTACATAATACATTAAAGAAACCTCATTTGCATTGAGGGGAATTGGTGAGAAGAGAAATACAAAGAGATAAGGAGGTGAAAGGCTGGACACGCAGGTCAAATTTAATAAATAAGTACCATACTTACAATAATTTCCAAAATTGCCCCCACCCAACTAATATCCATCTGATATACATTATTCATATAAATACATCCAAGTATTCACACAAAGCATGTTGTCAATCAATCTATTCCATTTAATTAATCTTTGATTAATGACCATCCAATGTTCACACAACGATTTGATTTGTGCGAGTCCAACTCGTTTAAGAATAAATACTCAAAGTAAGTATTCTTGAATTATATCGAAATATAATTTAAAATCCAATTAAATTGTATCCAATACTAATTCATATTTAATTCCAAATTAAATAATTACACTTTTAAGACTGCCTTTTAGACTTGGATTCCAAATCCAATCTTAATGGGTCTCAAAAGCCCAATTAGCATCCAATACTATTCAATTAAAGTCCAATGGGCTTTCAATTAATTCTTTAGGCATGGGCTTTGGCCATTATGGATCAACCCAAGATGCCAAGACCCAAGTTAGGAATCACCATATGCCACAAAATCAATTTAGGCCCAATTAAATTATTAAAGGCCCAATGTCATATTTGGGCTTTATGGAATGGTTTTAGGCCCAATTGGATCCAACACAATTGTCCAAAACCAAACTTGGCCCAACCAAGCCCATTAGCCCAAATATAACAAATTAGCTCAATCAATTTTAAAGACTAATTTATAGTAACATAATATTCCAAATATCACATTAATTTCAATTAAAGTGTAATTAACATAATAATCAATTAATCTAATGTTTCCCAAAATAATTATTAATCATGCTCAATTATCAATTCATGTCCAACACAAATTGAAGCAAAATCAACTCATCCAACATGTTTAACTCACGGCAACAACATGAAATTAACATCCAATTTTGATTTCAATCCATTAAATCAATAATTAACATTCAATTTCATGCCAATTAACATATCCAATTGTCAAATTCCAAAAATCACCATTAGTTTTTCCTAGGGTTAAATTCGGCCATGTTGGATTTTTGGGGAAAATTAATCTAATCAAATTTTCTCAAATCCAAAGATGCACAAATCCAATTCATCATCATCTAAACACAACCAAACAATCAATTTAGGAAAATACATACTCCAAGCAAAATCCCCAAATTAAAGTTTAGAACCCTAGAATTTAAAATCAAGTTTAGGTGGCTCATGATACCATTGTTAGTGTCTCTAAGACTAGCCCAAGGATCCTAAACATTGATTCAAGTGTGATTTTACCAAAGAAAGTTGCGGAATACTTACATTGGTTGGTTGAAGTTCAAAACTTTTCCATGGATGTAGAAGCTCCAAGCTTTGAATATGAATTCCAAACTCAAGGGTGAGTTTCCCTATCACCTTTCTTTGACTCCTTAAGTGCTAGCTAGGATGAAATTTTGCGACAAAATTTCAAGAACAAGAAGAGGCTTGTTCGGCGAAGGTAAGAAAGAGAGAAGAAATGTGAATAGTTAGTGTTTTCCAAAAACCATTAACCTTTTAAACTTGGTAGGTGTGTTGTAATAAATCCAATTTACTTTATCCAACCACTTCCATCACACCTTGATTTTTGGTTAGTGTGTTGAGTAATTAATCCAATAATAAGCTCAACCACTTCCATCACAAATAGTGACAAGTTGATGTAAGTGATGTGGGTCCCACCAAATTTAAATTCCAAATTTAAGTTGGCTTACACAAACACACTTTGGGCTCGATTCGTTTAATCTGACTAAACGAATTTTTCGTCGCTAGTAATTAAATCCAATTTAATTAAATAATAATGCATAGCAAAATTATTACGAAAATCACTTACGAATTAATTCCAAATTAATTCGTTCGCTTGAATAAAATCCAATTTAATTCCGTATTGAAATCCAATTTCAATTAATATATTGATATATTATTTTAGCCAATTAAATAAATTAAATAGTAAAATCCAATTTAACTATTAAATTTACTTTACCGATTAATTCCAAATTAATCGCGTTCTTTCTTCTAGATGAATTAATCCCAGATTAATTCTTACCACAATTAATCCAATATTAATTTTCTCTTTCATAATAATCAAGATTAATTCTTGCCGTAATTAATTCCAGATTAATTTTCTCTCTCATAATTAATCCCAGATTAATTCTGTTCGAGTCAAATGTCATCGCTGAATATTTGGGAAGCGACCCAAGAGATCCATGGATATGTTGGCAGTAAATACGGTCATTGGACTATCCGAATACGTGCGTACCTGGTACCACGTTCTCACCGATTTACAAGACATGGTTGGCTTCTAGCAATGCATCGTGTCTACCCAATTCTCCAGAAATATTCAACGAGGAATATATAATATGTATCAGACGTAGTATAAAATGTATTGCATAATACGATCCAGTATCTGATGTCACATGTTAGGCTTGTGGCTGGAATTGTGTCTGCCCCGTATGAAGTATATATCGGATCACTAGCAACTAGTTTCTGTAATCAGATAATCATGACCTAGTCATACTATCCCGATAGCTACAACATTTAAGAGTACTAGTTTTGTATCACTGCGTGATCATCATCTCCATATGACTGAAGTGATACTTCCATCTTGACATCACACCCAATACCTGTTAAAGCTCCGGACGACCAAAACCAAAGTATACTGATTGTCGCAAGTATTAGCGATGCAAGTCTCAGGTTAAGACCACATACACCTACCCTAATTCGGATTCCCATAGACACATAGTCATACTACCATGAGATTCTGATCGGTCTATCCAGAGCGAAGCTGTTCCTGGTCCAACGGCTAACAGAACCTCCTATCACACTTGCATAAGTATCCAATACTTAAATATATGAGAACTATGCCGTTAAGCTTCCATAACGCTCACAAGTGTAATACTAACTTATTCTGCATTATCGATGTCCAGTCTCGATAATACTACGACTATGAATATTTAATGATTAAACCTTTCATGGATTAATAATGTCTCATATCTTATTAATCCGGTACTAATCATATGGACTTTTATCATTTATATATCCAAGTAATCCAATTACAAAATGATAAAAGAGCAATTTCATTTGTCACATAATTAATTTGTACAAAAACACCATGGCTTTTACAAATAGTGATGCTATGGGTCATAATTGTCCAACAGATTGATGCTCATGATATCCGATGATGTATCCAGAGAGGATCCGTCAGTCCTGCGTACAGGATTTAGGTGTCCACTTCATGAGATTACGATTTATCAAATCCATGGCCATGATACATTCAGAAATAAGTTCTGAGTGTTATTCAGAAATCGCGAATCTATACGTCGATATGATTATACCTTATGAGATTTGACGATTATATATGTCTCTAGTATTTATCCGAATGCCTATGATGGAAGGATTATACGTATGCGAAGATATCAACTTGTACGGTTTAGTAGCGAGAATATATGTGGTCATCATAATTTATGAGTGGGTAAATTATGGACACGGGATTGGATTCCGTGATGAATATACCTGAACTTAGAGAGTCTCACATAATCAAAAATACTCGTAGAGCACTAGGGTGACTTATAACGAATAATATTGATTATTCGGAAATCGTTTAACGATTAAACGAAAATTTCACATGCGGGGATATTCGGTAATTTCCTAAATTAATGTGTATATGTATTAGATACATAATGTGATTAGATATACATTAATTAATTATCAAATGAATTTGAAATATATGTTAACCATGAATGTATTTTATCATTTAGTGTAAATGTAGAAATACATTATATATTTAATTAAATGAATTAATTGATTAAAATGTTAATTAACTAATTCTTTAAATAAATGTATTTTAAATATATAAGTATATGTCTTTTGAGAATATGACATGTGTTATACATTTAAATGGTGACATGTGGCCTTTTTTGAATATTAGTGGGATGAGATATTTTTTTTACTTAAAATTATTTCAAACTAAAAAATTAATTTTTTCTTTCTCCCTTGGGGCCAATTTCGACCATGACATGATAAAATAGGGGTTGTTCATTTTCTTCTCCAAATTTTACAACAAGAATAACAAAAAAGAAAACCCTAAGAAAATGAGAAAAATTGGTGAGGTCAAAAACTCAAATTTAAGCTTAAAAATTTGGAAATTCAAATAAGTTTCTTAATCTTTTAAGTAGGAAATTATTTCATTTACTTTATTTGAATACATGTGATGTAGTTTTGATTTTCTCTTCTCTTGGATATGAGTTTTACTTGTTGGATGCTTGTTGGAAAGAATATATGCATGTGTGATGAAACTTTGAGCTTAATAATGATTATTAGAGTTCAATTTTCTCTAGGAAATTTAAGTTGTCATTCTTGAGTTTCTATGCCACTTTATGGAATCCTAGAATTGTTCTTGAGTATTTTTGGATGTGGTGAGACTTTAAAAATGTTGGAAAGATTATTCTTAAGCTAGATTGAAAGTCAATTTGTTGAAATTTGATTAATTTGATTAATTGGATTTTCTAGGGTTTATGCATAATACTAAATTGGGGCTTTTCATTATATGGATGTAATTGAGTATATAAGAAGTACACTAATCATTTTAGTAGTGTTTTAGAAACACTTAAATATGATTTTGAAACTTTTAGACTAAAATGAGTAAAATGCAAAAAGTTTATACTTAAGGCTATTTTCGGCAATAGGGTATTTTGGACATTTTCAAATTGATTTGGGATTCAATATTAAAATAAATAGTTTATTTTAATAGTCTAAATTTTTGAAATTCGAAAAATTCGATTTTTCACCTTCCGCTACGCTACGCGGTAAAACCGCAAATACGCCAACAAGATTTATTTGTTTTGGTGATATTTAAATTTAAATTTATAAATGGTTGTATACAGAGGACATACTCCTATTTAAATATTGAATTTTCACCTAAGGGGAAATTTTTTTGTTTTAAGACATTGTTCTAGAAACCTTCGTTTTTTTTAAAGTTAGTATCATATTATATATACTTTCGATTGGTTTACTGTTGTTAATATTGAATTTTATATATAATTATGTTTACTATTCACTGTTATAAATATCTTGTTTATTCATAAACACAGATTCTGTCTCCAACAGTCATATCTTATATGTAGGGAGTGTGATATGATTTTTCTCTTCAACAATACATCATATCTTTATCATACATTAATTTTCGGTGACCATATTCTTTATATTTTTTGAAAGATGAAATATATTCTACACTTCTTAATGTGCGTTTGATAGAGAATATTGCACGAAGAGTAGAAGCTAGTTTATAAACTCTTGAACAAATGTTACAATATAAGGTATCGTAAAAAAATAATCAAATATTGTGAGATTATGATTTTATGAGTATTAACGCTATTATTAAAGAACACATTTTTGTTAACGCAGCGAAAAACTCCACCAAACATAGCCTTATATTTAGTAGAAAGAAAATATGTCATACAGGTAAATCAAAACTGTCATCTCATTAATTATACATTAAGTATTTTTTTAAAGATTCCAACCTTAGTGAAATGAATTTAATATATATTTGTAATAATAAAAATATATTAATATGTTTATAATATTACATGAGGGCATGACTATGGTACTTGGGGGGTTCCAATCCTGGGCGGCATCAATCCTTCGAGATGTCTGTCTCAGCATGTCTTCTGTGCTTGGTTGCCATTGGGTAGCTAAACACTTTAAGTAACCCACACCAACCGATAATTTATACCGGTTGGTGAAAAATATTATTATATTAACAAAGTATTATTAAAATAATAGAATATTAATAAAAAATAAAAAATATTTAAAAAATTAATAAAGTGAAATTGTCAGTTTAAATTTTCAAGTTAATGCACTATTTTCATATTTAATGTCCTAAATTTCATGTTAATGCTGATAAATTTCATGTTGGTCAATTTTGCATGTTTATTGCTCAATTTTCATGTTTAATGCCTAAAATTTCAGATTAATATATACAATGTAATAAATTTATGATTTTCATGTTTGATGCCCTAAAATTTATATTTAATGCCTTATGTTCATATTTAATACCTCAATTTTCAAGTTAATCATTTTCATGTTTAATGTCCTATTTTCATGTTTATTGTAAAAAATTGCATGTTAATCAATGTAATTTCAAGTTAATGTTCACAAGCTAGTAATTTAATAATTTTCATGTTTAATGCCCTAAATTTCATATTTAATGCCCTATGTTCATATTTAATGTCAAAATTTGCATGTTAATGATATGAAATTTCAGTACACATGTGAAAATATTTTTTTTATCATGTTTAATGTCCTAAATTTCATGTTAATACTAATAAATTTTCATGTTGGTAGATTTTGCATGTTTATTGCCCAATTTTCATGTTTAATGTCTAAAATTTAAGGTTAATGTAAATAAACTCAAGTGAGACCCAATCAATATCAAATCAATGTCAAATCAATGTCAAATCTTTTGTCTATATTGTAAAAGATAAAATCATATTTAATGCCCAAAATTTTCATATTTTGGTCTTGAGTGTTCATTATGAGAAATACAAGAAAATATTCAGGTAGTTCCTGGTCTTGAGTGTTTCATTCTGATTATTGTGAGTCATAACCCAAAGAGGCTTTGGTCTTGAGATATATAAGGAGTTCTTGCTGCAAAGCTCCCATCCTTTGGTATCAGAGCCACATTGCTAATTTTTCCCGGAAGGAATATAAGGTATGAATAGAATAGAGGTGAGTAGATGAGAGAACCCTAGAATCATGTCTACGCCCACTGAATCCAAAGGTTGAGATTAAACCCATCACCCATACCCACAGTGTAGTAGTCGATCCCTATTACATGATTATAAATTAATGGTGCGTTTATGTACTCGTAATCGGAATGAGATGGAATCAGAATGAAATGGAATCAGAATGAGCTGGAATGAGAATGATAAATCAGAATCAGAATAAGTTGTTTACTTAACTGTAGGAATCAAAATCGGAATGAAGCAGTATTACTATTGATGTGTTTACTTTGTCCAGTAATCGGAATGAATTGTTAACAAGTTACAAAATACCATTAGTTATAATTATATATTAATTATTATTAATTTTTGATGTATTAAATTACTAAATGTTAAATTATTCTTTTATTAAAATATTAAATATTATTTTATTATTAATTATTGATTAATAGTTTTTATTAATTATTTATTATTTAAGTATAATTAATTATTAATGTATTAAATTACTTAATAGAAATATTCTTTTATTAAATTATATTTTATAAAATGTTAAATATTATTTTATTATTAATATTATTAGTTTTATTTATTATTTATAAATAAGTATTAATTAAGTATTACTTTATTAATTAATTATTAATGTATTAAATGTATTAAATATTAATATTTTTTTATTAAATTATTATTTTATTAAAATAGTAATTTTTTTTTTTAATTATTGATTAATTATTAATTATTAATACATTTTATTATAAATTAATATTAATAATTATTTTATGGATAATATTGTAATTTCCCATCAATAATGGGAATGAGAATCTCATTCCCATGGAGGTGGTGAAAATGAGATTTCCATTCCTCATTCCCAAATTTATGGGCCCCACTCCTATTCCTATTTCCATTTTTATTCAAATCAGAATAAGTTGTTTACTTAACTGTAGGAATCAAAATCGGAATGAAACAGTATTACTATTGATGTGTTTACTTTGTCCAGTAATCGGAATGAATGTTAACAAGTTACAAAATACCATAGTTATAATTATATATTAATTATTATTAATTTTTGATGTATTAAATTACTAAATGTTAAATTATTTTTATTAAAATATTAAATATTATTTTATTATTAATTATTGATTAATAGTTTTTATTAATTATTTATTATTTAAGTATTAATTAATTATTAATGTATTAAATTACTAATATAAATTATTCTTTTATTAAAATTATAATTTTATAAAATGGTAAAATTATTTATATTAAATATTATTTTATTTATTATTTATAATTAAGTATTAATTAAGTATTACTTTATTAATAATTATTAATGTATTAAATGTATAAATATTAATATATTTTTTTATTAAATTATTATTTTATTAAAATAGTAATTTTTTTTATTAATTATTGATTAATTATTAATTATAATACATTTTATTTATAAATTAATATAATTAATTATTTTAGGATAATATTGTAATTTCCCATCATAATGGGAATGAGAATCTCATTCCCATGGAGGTGGTGAAAATGAGAATTCCATTCCTCATTCCCAAATTTATGGGCCCCACTCCTATTCCTATTCCATTTTTATTCAAATCAGAATAAGTTGTTTACTTAACTGTAGGAATCAAAATCGGAATGAAACAGTATTACTATTGATGTGTTTACTTTGTCCAGTAATCGGAATGAATTGTTAAAAAGTTACAAAATACCCTTAGTTATAATTATATTAATTATTATTAATTTTTGATGTATTAAATTACTAAATTACTAAATGTTAAATTATTCTTTTATTAAAATATTAAATATTATTTTATTATTAATTATTGATTAATAGTTTTTATTAATTATTTATTATTTAAGTATTAATTAATTATTAATGAATTAAATTACAAAATATTAAATTATTCTTTTATTAAATTATTATTTTATTAAAATGTTAAATATTATTTTATTATTAATTATTATTAGTTTTATTTATTATTTATAAATTAAGTATTACTTTATTAATTAATTATTAATGTATTAAATTTATTAAATATTAATATATTTTTTTATTAAATTATTATTTTATTAAAATAGTAAATATTAGTTTTTTATTAATTATTAATACATTTTATTTATTATTTATAAATTAATATTAATTAATTATTTTAGGGATAATATTGTAATTTCCCATCAATAATGGGAATGAGCATTCCCATGGGGAAGTGGGAATGAGATTTCCATTCCCCATTCCCAAATTTGTGGGCCCCACTCCTATTCTCATTTTTATTCAATTTTATGAAGTAAACAACCTTATTAGAAATGATTCACATTCCTCCATTCCCATTGCCCTTAGGTAAACAAACTATAAAAGTGATGTAATTTCTTGATAAATATATAAGAAAAGAGTCGGGTTAAAAAATTGCTCAAATAAGGAAAGAGAGAGAGCTAGAAGAATTCACCTGATAAGTTGTCCAAATTCAAAATCAAGGCAACTCAAATTTCAAAAACCGCTTACGAAGCGGGAGAAATAAAAAAAAGGGATGCCCAAACAATTTTTAAAAAATAAAATAAAAGGAAACCATCCATTCGTACAAATTAAATAAATTAGCATTAGCTAGCCTTTTTCACCCGCTCTCAAATCGACGATTGAGTTTAATAATGGCAGAGAAGAAAAGCAACAGAAAGCCACGGAGCTTAAACGACAGTCACTATCGTCTTCTCCAAGACCTCGCCTCTCCTACCAAATCAACTGCCGTTTCGCCATTTTCCGGTAAACGCTTTCATTTATTATCTTTCTTTCTTTCTTTTTTTTAATGGTTTTTTAGGGTTTGAAATTAAATTTATTGATTATTATTTGTTTATTTATTTATTGATTTCCTGCATAGAAGACGAAGTAAAGCCATCCGTGGCTAAACTCGTGGCATCCTCCAAACAATACGACGACGTTTCTGATAACAGACTTCAGTTTTCTGGCATCACTTGTTTCGATTCTACTCACGGTAATTTACATTGTTTTTTTGGTCATTTCATATTCACTGGAAATTTATTTCTAGGTTTTATTTTAGTTTATTATGGTTTTTCATTTTATTCTTAATTTTTAATTTTTTGTAGATGATAACAAGCCGACAAGGGTGAAAACAGAAGGTGGAACTAATGTTTGCAGTGTCTTAGCTCGAGACAGCAATCCTGCTGAGAAGAAATTGGAAAACGGTGAGGAAACAAATTTCAGATTCTCATTGCGTTTACTCTTTGTTTTGAGTAAAATTCAGTGGAAGTTTTACTTTTTGGTTTTATTTTTATTTTATTTTATTTTTAATTTTCTGCAATGGTTTACTATTTTACTTTTTTTTTTTTTGTTTTTGTTTCTTTAGATGATAAGAAGCCAATGAAGGTGAAAACAGAAGGTAGAATTAATGGTTGCAGTGTCTCATCTGGAGATAATGATCACGTTGAGAACAGATCAGTTAATTGTGTGGAAACCAATTTTCAGATTCTGATCCTCTTTCTACTTATTTGTAGATTTTGCAATGTTACTGGTTTAGGAATTGTTATTAGAAAACAAAACTTGTAACGTATGAAGTGAAAATCGTTGATAGAATTTGACCATCAGTAATGTAAATAACGAGGCTTCATTTAACACTAAGTATATGGAAAATTTAACTTGTTATGTAAGCAATGTTATTGGTTTATTAATTGGTACATGTTTCCTTTCATATGTGTTTGTCTGTATAAAGACTTTAGCATTTTTAGCTGTATGCAAATATGGAAACCTAGTTGTCTTACATGGGATTGTTCCTGAATTTTTATTTCAGATGGAGAGAAGCCACAAAAAGTTAAAATTGAAGGTAGACGCCGTCTCTGCAAAGTGTCATCTCGAGATGTTCAAAACACTGATAACAGAGTTGTTGATGATGAACCTAATTTTTCAGATATTACAGATTTTGATTCCCCACCTCAGGGTAAAAATGTGAGTGAAAGAGATAAATATAAAGGTGCGAATGAAATTAGGGATATTCTAAATGATTTGAGCTCAAGGCTTGAGATTTTGTCCATTGATAGAAAGAGAGTCCCTAAAACTATAGAACCTGTAGCTGATTTTTCAGAGTCGGTTAAAAATGGAGATATTGGTCACAGGAACAAAGTTAATTTTCCAGGATATGAAAGTGCAGAGTCCTCATTTGTTCTTGCATCTGATCTTTCTGATTCGTCATCCGGTGCAACTAAGGATAATGTTGGAGGTGTTGTTGATAGTGTGGTGGATGAGTATGATCAGTCTAGGGGTGATGGTATTGGGGATGAGGAACATGAAACCAAAAATGCTGGTATAAGGCTAAAGGGGAATGAACCTAGAGTGGAGGACTATGACCTGGTGTCTGCAAGACAATCATTCGAGTCTGATCTTGATGAGGAAGAGGATGAGCGTCTGAGTAGCATACACGAAGCTACGAAACATTGTCAAAAACAGAAGAAAACTGAACCTAAGAGAGTGCATGAGAGATTAAGGTATGCAGGTCGATCTTTTGTGTCTAATGGTAGAGAAGAGGATGATGATGTAGATGATTGTGTAGATGATGAAGATGATTGTGTAGTTGTGAGTGGAAAAGAGGTGGTTTGTAAACCAAAGAGTTGTGGTGGTAAGTTAATGAAGTCTGCCCAATCTGGTGTGATCAATGTGCTGGATGATTCAGTTTTGGAAGACGAGGGGTCCATTACTTTGAGTGGACCAAGGTCTACTTACATGCTGCCTGGTAAAGTTGGAAATATGTTGTTTCCACATCAGCGTGAGGGGTTGAGGTGGCTTTGGTCTTTGCATTGTCAAGGTAAGGGTGGAATCTTAGGGGATGACATGGGTTTGGGGAAAACAATGCAGGTAAATGTGTGCAAGTTCTTTTGAGATGTTTTAACTCTTAATGTTTGTTGTAGAATCAATTGACTTTGATTTTTTTGCAGATATGTGGCTTTCTAGCTGGATTGTTCCACTCAAAATTGATCAAGAGGGCACTGGTTGTTGCCCCAAAAACATTGTTATCTCATTGGATCAAAGAATTATCTGCTGTGGGGCTCTCTGCAAAGATTAGAGAGTGAGGCTGTTTGGCTAAAGCATCTGAATTTTGTAATATTTCTTTTACATTGTTGAAAATAAATTGTGTATTTATAATGTACAATATCTGTTTGTCTTTTTATGCAGATATTTTGGGACTTGTACTAAAAATCGGCAATATGAGCTCCAATACGTACTTCAGGTTTAATTTTTCTCTGCTTGCTTATTCTATTAACAAAGGCATTGATTAATCACTTGTTAAATAGCTATAAAATAAGTTGCAAAAAGCGCATGTAAAAGTACACATTACCTAGACTAAACTATCTACAACGAGAAAAGATGCAGAAAACAGCCATAGAAGCTGAATAATTCTGTAAAGCTTTTCTAAAATTGGATTCAATTCTTTTTCATCTTTGTGATATTTCCCATATGGAGTTTACATATTTGTTCTTGAAGAACTTTTACTTATATTCATGGTCTTTTATTAGTGGGCATGTCATTATAGGTTCATCTCTATCTGCATCTTTTGTCTCTTTGTAGGAAAAAGGCGTTTTATTGACCACTTATGATATTGTGAGGAACAACTCAAAGTCTCTAAAAGGGAGCAATTACTTGAGTGATGAAAGCAGTGACGACGATGCCATATGGGATTATATGATTCTCGATGAGGTAGAAAATTCTATGCTATTTGTAGTTAAGAAATTTTAAACGTATATGCAATCAGTTGTGTTATTTGTAGTTAAGAAATTCATGAAACTTTTTATGTAATCAGTTGTACACCTAGAAATGCTTTTCTTTCTTTGGGGGTTTTCTTTATTTCATACAATGTTATAAAAAACATGACTAGTCGGGCGGTGAGGGAGTGCCTAGAGCCTAGGCCTTCTAGGCGGCGCCTAGATGGACGGACTAGGCGGTTTTATTATTTTATTCAAAAAATTATAATTATTTTTGTAATTATGTAATGGATTATTTGAAAAAAATTGTATTTATGTCATCTTTCTTTATTTGGGAAAAAAATTATATTCATGTCTTCTTTCTTATCTTGTGCAATTTACAATACATGATCAAAAGCAAATGAGTTTGTCATTGAAAAGAACCATAAAAAATAATTATTTTAACTGATCAATTCAGTAATCACACACTCAAATCTCAAATTAGGCAACAAATAACAATTATTTTAACTGATTAATTTGGTAATTATATCTGATCAATTCAGTAATTACTACAAGCCTTATTTGATCAAGTCAGTGTCTTATATTTGCGATTTTATGATAAAATAAAATAGAAAAATGGATATGGATCAGTTATTATACCAATAACACAATTTTTTGACCTGTCCGCCTAGAACCTACCTAGACTCGCCTAGAACCCGCCTGGATGACTGATTTGCTTCATATTTGGGACGGATTAGGGCCGCTTAGCCCGATTTTTTTTAACACTGATTTCATACCTTATTTTACACGTGCAATGAATATCTTATATGTTTTATGCTGTTTGATTTATCTCTTTTATCTTCTCGTTTTAACTCTACATGCATGTGTACATTTTTGCTTATATACATACATTCATGCTTTTAACTGTGCACGCGATGAGCACCAAAATTCAGTTGATTTAATCAAAGTTCTATTGTCAATTGGTCCCGAAATGCTATAAAAGATCACCAGTGCAGTTGTGATTTAGATGTTTGGACTTTTACCAAAACATAGTTGCTGTTTTTTTTGTGATGGTTGGTCTTATTATTGATGAATTGTTTTGACCAGATGTCCTTATTATCAATTCTCTAAAACCTAATTAACTATCATATTATTTCTTTCAACAAGTGTCACTTTAGAGTTTAGAGGTTCATTGCCTATCTTTGAACTTTGCTTTGAATATGTTTTGATTTCTTATGGATGCTACTAGTCCTAGAAGTTTTGAAAGTTTGTGTTCCGGTGATATGAAAATTTGGTTTTGGTAATATTTGCTTACTTTATTATCTGATCATGTTATGTAAACAAAAAGGGTGCTTTCCTGTTCATGTGCTGTTAATAGAATAAGGAAATAGAAATATGGACCACTAAAAATACTATAGATAAGTAGGTGGTATATGTTTTAGGTCCTTTAAAGTGTTCGTTCTGAATTTGAAGTCTTCTTTTCTTTCTATTAATTTGTGCACAATTCAGAAAGAGACACTCTTGTTTAGTATGCAGTTTCTACTTGGGGGAGAACACTAGGGTACTACCTTGTAAAACTGTCTTTTTTCATTCTATTGCTCTTGCAGCAGAAATTTGATTTACTTGACACTATTATGTTTTATTCCTATTTCACTATCCCTTGATCAATGGATTTATCATTATAGGGGCATCTCATAAAAAACCCTAGCACGCAGAGGGCCAAAAGTTTGCTTGAGATACCAAGTTCTCACCGTATAATCATAAGCGGCACTCCAATTCAAAACAACCTTAAAGTATTATCTTTAAACTTTCCTCTAATTTTTGTTCTTTATACTTTATATATACTCTACTATGATTTTACTGCATTTGAGGCAAACAGATATATGATGTTATATTTTGGCTTTTGTTTTCTATTACCTTGTTAAAGGAACTGTGGGCTTTGTTCAACTTCTGTTGTCCTGAGCTATTGGGTGATAATAAATGGTAATTACATTCTTAAAGCTCTATTTTGCTTAAGTTTTTGTTTCTTGTGGCATGAAGCTTTGAAACATTGTCAGGTTTAAGGAAAAATATGAGATACCTATACTTCGTGGAAACGACAAACATGCTTCTGACAGGGAAAAGCGTATTGGTTCGGCAATTGCGAAGGTGTGGTGATTTTATATGTATTATCTTATTTGAACTACTCAACTACATGATCTGGAAGGCTTTTAAACTGTAACAAAATGTAACATTTTTCTGTTTTGTTCAGGAACTACGTGAACGGATTCAACCTTACTTTTTGCGTCGCTTAAAGAGTGAGGTATTTCGTGAAGATGATGCCACTTTACGTGCCACAATTTCTAAAAAGAATGAGATGATTGTGTGGCTAAAATTGACTACTTGTCAGGTACATTTATCTTTACTCTCAACTTTTTTTCCTTGTAATTTCATCTTGATTAGCTTGTTAATCTTATAGACTCATAGTTCTCCTCTTCTTCTATATAGCAACAACTTTATAAAGCTTTCTTGAATAGTGAGATAGTTCTTTCAGCTTTTGATGGCTCACCGCTGGCTGCTCTTACGGTAATTTTTGTGGTTTAGTTTTCACTTTTGCCATGTTCTTTCTGTTGTTTCCTTTAGTGTGTGTTCCTAAACAAATTGTTTTTATATCTAGTAAGGCTTCTACAAATATTCCTCTTGTATTATTTAGTTTGTTTTTTCTTTGGTTTTCTGCCATAAGTTCTTTTATTTATTTTTTGTTACTCTTTTGGATGTTTGCAGAGAATGACCATTTTGGTTGTCCATAATTTCTAACAAGATAATAAACAGTTATTGTTTGTTTGAAGTAGATTCTGAAGAAAATATGTGATCACCCACTTCTCTTGACAAAGAGAGCAGCTGAAGACGTTCTAGATGGGATGGATTCAATGCTTAATCCAGAAGATGCTGCC
Source organism: Zanthoxylum bungeanum (assembly GCA_019454045.1). Taxonomy (NCBI): domain Eukaryota; kingdom Viridiplantae; phylum Streptophyta; class Magnoliopsida; order Sapindales; family Rutaceae; genus Zanthoxylum; species Zanthoxylum bungeanum. The sequence goes on from SKCR01018892.1 coordinate 45,029, forward strand.
CTGGCAGAAAAATTGGCTATGCACATTGCGGATGTTGCTGAGAAAGATGACTTTCAAGAGCAGCATGATAACATCTCATGCAAAATATCTTTTATATTGTCAATATTGGTTAGTGCTCCACAAATTTGTAGATTAATGGTTTGAAAATGTTGTGTTTTCTAAAGTGTAATATGTTCAAGTGCTTTGACAGGATAAACTGATTCCAGAGGGTCATAATGTTCTTATCTTCTCACAAACTCGTAAAATGCTTAATCTTATTCAGGTTTGTTCTAATTTATGGTTTCCCATGGTGTGGTAAATTTACAAAATTACAATATTTGAAATATTCTATAAGAGTGATATAAACCCACACATTTATGGAATGTGCCATGATATTCTTAAAAAAATTGATTGCAAATTGCATTATTGTTTTATTACTTCATTCTTAATTATAAGCTCCAAACTTAGTTGAGTTATGACTGACTAGGTGCTAGACTGTATGCTCCTAGCTTGTTTTGCATTCAGCTAAAACTTCTTGCAACTATTCATTTTTCTTTATAGTTAGTTTAGACGAGTAATCAGCTTTTCATGTAGTTTTTCTAGGTAAAGTTGTTTTTGCCTCTTAAGTGGACATCAAATCCACCTGTTTACTTTTACTATGAAATGTATTTAGTTTCATATCCTAACTATCAAGAAAGAAATAGAAAAATAAACGTGTTAATGATTGACGACATCACATGCTCTGTGCTAAGGTTGTGACAACTTATTCTATGCAAAAATATGTGACAATAGTACCAAAAGCTAGGACACATTGTTTGAATGAGGAAATATAAATATTATAGTTGTCAAAAGCGTGCCTCAGGTTTAGGCTCAGACCACTACGCCTTATGACGCGTCAGGTGCGCGCCTTATAAAAATTTATGAGAAAACTCTATCCAAATTAATCCACCCAACCTGGAATCAAGTATAACATTTCTTTAATAAATTAAGATAGGTTTTGGGATGGACTTCAAATATTGACAAACACATTAATTTGTATTATTATAATTGTTTTTGATATATTTTCAATAATTTCTCGCTGTTTTAGTTAATTGGATACTTATATATATATATATATATATATATATATATATATATATATATCAGTGTTCAAAAACGCGCTAGGCGCTAGTCGGGCGGTGACCCAGCGCCTAGCGCCTAGGGCGCCTAGGCAATTAGTCGGCAAACAGTTAAAAATCGAATATTTTCCAACATCTTAATTCATAAATAATCCAAATGGACCAAATCATATAAATTACAATTAACTAACAATAGTAAAATACTAATAGACATTATTAATTAATAACTACAAGTAATACTAAAATAGTAAAATACTAGTCTAATACAATTGTTATTGTGACTATTCAAAAAAATTAATAGTTTAATACTAATACAATAATAAAATACTAAAATAGGAAAATATTAATTAATAACTACAAGAAATAATTGTTAGAGTAAAATACTAATAGGCATCATTATTAATAGTAAAATAAGTAATATTGTTGACTATTCCAAAAAAAAAAAAATCACAAAAATAAAATCTTATCGTGATGAAGTAGATGCACGCAAAGAGGAGAGGGAGAGAGCACTAGAGAAAGAGAAGAGAGCGACATAGGGTTTTAATAAGCAAAACTGAAGAGAGGAGAAGAGAGAAATCGAGGCAGAAAGGAAGAAAGGGTTACTGGTTAGGCGTATTAGGGTTTTTTTTTTTATTATTATTATAACAGCTCCCCAATACGACGTCGTTTTAGGGGGTTTAAAAACCCCAAAAACGACGTCATTTTGGGGGTCAGAAGTCGTTTTGGAGGCGTCTTTGCAAAAAAAATTAGGGCCGATACACGGCCGTGTATCGGCGCTTGGGCGGCCGATTGGCGGCAAAATCGGCGCCTAGGCCCCGATTTAACGCCGACCAGTCGACCGCGCGACTACCACCAACGATATATATATATATATATATTTTGGAATTTGCGCCCCACTTTCGTCAAACGTGCTTCGTATGCCTTGAGGTGTGCCTAGGTCCTAGGACCCTTTGCGCCTTGCGCCTTTAACAACACTTAATTTTGTGTTTGCCCTTTTGTGTGAAAAGAACTCATTAACTTGGAAGTTGGAAACAAAATAAAAATTGGAGTCATAATTTGCATTTTTTTATAGGACAAATTCCAGTTGAATTTGATTTGTAAAGTTTGCAAAAAGTATTGTGGGTCACATAGTTTGAAAACTCCATTTGAGGGGCGCCTCGAGGCTCCGCCTCGCGGCCACGACACATCAAGGCTGTCGCTTCAGGACGAGTTTTCAACAAGCCTGCCTCAAAGGCATGAGGCGGCCTACCTCATGATGCCTCGAGTCGGGGCGGCCTGAGGTGGACACCTCGACCTGAAAGCCCTAAGGGAGCTGAAAGTTTAACATTTTTTTTTTTTTAAAAAAAAAAAATAAATTATATAAGGGAGCTAAAAGTTAGGACAAAGAGTCCCAACTTGATTTTCTTTATAGACTGAAATTACATAAAATAAAATTTTTAATTTTGAAATCCAAATCGGCAATAATTGTTAACCGCATTGATAGGGTCGAGCTACTCTGATTCTTCGGTGAAAATGATAAAATAATTATTTACTATTATATTTATTTATTGGTTGTAATTTGTTATTAATAAATTTATTTATGATAAGAATTCTATATGATGATGATACTTCAGACTCGCATTTCATGCCATTAGACACAAATGATAGCTTATTTAGAGATTATCGGTCATTTTATTTCATGTGCTTGTTTTGTTATGTTTCATTTTGTTTAGTTTTGATGAATTCTTTTATTTATTAGTTGATATGGATGTTGTGGATGATTTACTTTTGATGCTTTTAGTTTTTTATGCTCGGATTGAGGCTGTGTACCTCGCCTCACCAGGGAAGACCGCCTCGCATATTGATTTTCTGAACCTTGGTGGGTCACAAATCAAGACATTCCATTAGTTCATTAGTGGAACATAAAGTAGATGGAATTGGACTAGAGTGGGTAACCACCTCATGTTGTTGTGGCATTTGCAGTGTTATCAAAGGCGCTCCTAGGTAGAGGCGCCAGCCATTGCGCCTAGAGGGTGTCCAGGCGAGGCGACTTGTATCAAGCGTGCGCCTAGTCGATGAGGCGCGCGCCTTAGGCGTTTGATGCCAAAAATCTTGATTTTTGATCCGATTTAATTGATTAAAGCTCACTTTTTTTTTATTGTTTTTGGTTTTTTTTCCCATCAAAGAGAGTTCAAAAGAAGAAAAAGAATAATAATAAATCTCATAATTTAACTTAATTTATTTACTTTTGACATGACTCTTAGATAATTTGTTGGGATCGTTAAAAATTATAAGAAAATTTTATATTTTGTAAAATACAAATGTTTGCCATAATAAATAATAATAGATAATACATTTATAATTATTGGGGACATAATTTTAATCAAAAGATTATGTTGACGGCGGATTTTGGTCTCAGGGCAATATGAGAATATTACCCCCAGAACAACCCTACCTCAATAGTGAATTTGTTTGGTTATGGGGGGAACCAAAAGCAAATTTAGCAAAAGACAGATAAATACACCAATCAACAAGGAGATTTAACGTGGTTCGGCGGATCAGATCCCACCTACGTCCACGGGCACAAAACGAATGATACTTTTATTACTGAGATATGCTTCTCTGATCTGTGTTTACAAGTCTGATGGTAATGATTCTCATGCTTCCTCTCCTTTACTTACACTTTCCCCTTCTATTTATAATAGTGAAGAAATCAGATTTATTTTCCCATAAGGATTCCTAGTTGAAAACTACCTTCACTTCCCATATCTTATTAGGATACTGACTCATCAACCTTTCCCCATGAAAGTAGGATAACTTATCTCCTTACCCCATAAGAATAAGATAACTTATCTCATTACCCCATAAGAATAGGATAACTTATCTCTTTATCCCATAAGAATATGATAACTTATCATCTGGAGCATATCTCGCTATTTGGTCGGTCTTTATGAGGTCGGTCACAATGGTCCTCTGAACTGAGAATGCTGATATCGATCTGATAATGCCCGGTCATCCGATCTTAAGTGGTCGGTCACTGATCACCAAGTGCTCGGCCCCTTACCGTTGGCGTATGCAACATCGAATGGTCGGGTCGGCATTAGTGGTCTCGATCAAGAAGGGAGTTACCCTTTTTACCCCTGCCATACTCCTTAAATAACATAGGTCCTGAAAACACCATCAACATCTATCCCCTAGTTCTCGGTAACGAGTTTGCGAGTTGATGCCGGGAACTATAAAAAAAGATGGTGTGCCGATGAATCCGTCGGTGGTCACTCCAGGAACCGCAGAGAAAAATGCCTTGGCTGCAAATTTGGTCCTTCCTGCCACCTTCATGTGCTCAGACAACGAGGATCCCGATATCTACCCGTGGAGAAAATGCTTTGCCCTTATGCCGACTTGGTGGGACGTAACCCGACCCCGAGCTGAGAAGAACATTTGACTCTGGGGGAATGTCCCCTCCCCAGACCAATAGAGGGCCGACCATGGGGGAGGTGCTCCCATGCCGATGATAAGTCTCTCGGTGGGACGTATCCCGACCCTGAGCTGAAAGAAAGACTTGGCTCTGGGGGAATGTTACGTCCCCACTCCAAAGAAGCCGACTCGGTGGGACGTAACCCGACCCCGAGCTAAAAGAAAGACTTGGCTCTGGGGGAATGTTACGTCCCCAGTCCAAAGAAGCCGACTCGGTGGGACGTAACCCGACCCCGAGCTGAAACAAACATCGATCTCGGCGGTACAAGAGCAGACCCGAGCCGTAAAACAAATATCAAAACCATTGTGTGGGCCATAACAAACAAGCATAATCAAATGTCAGCCTAAAACAGAAGAGGTCTTACTCACATTTTTGGGATCCGTTGCCTTCCGCTTTTTCGCCTCTTCTCCGATTGGCTCCGGCTTCACGCCCCTCATTATTCGTCTCTTCCATCCTCTCCAGTTTGTCCGTCATGGATTTTAGAAGGATTTGATTTTCCTCCCTATCTTTCCTTGTATTTTCCTCCATCTTCTCCATCCAATCTGCTGTTGAACTCCCTGACGACCGGTGATTTCCATTTTCTGCCATCGTCTTACTATGCGAGCCGCTTTTTGTTGAGTTCCCCACAGACGGCGCCAATTGTTGACGGCGGATTTTGGTCTCAGGGCAATATGAGAATATTACCCCCAGAACAACTCTCCCTCAATAGTGAATTTGTTTGGTTATGGGGGGAACCAAAAGCAAATTTAGCAAAAGACAGATAAATACACCAATCAACAAGGAGATTTAACGTGGTTCGGCGGATCAGATCCCACCTACGTCTACGGGCACAAAACGAATGATACTTTTATTATTGAGATATGCTTCTCTGATCTCTCTTGTGTTTACAAGTCTGATGGTAATGATTCTCATGCTTCCTCTCCTTTACTTACACTTTCCCCTTCTATTTATAATAGTGAAGAAATCAGATTTATTTTCCCCTAAGGATTCCTAGTTGAAAACTACCTTCACTTCCCATATCTTATTAGGATACTGACTCATCAACCTTTCCCCATGAAAGTAGGATAACTTATCTCCTTACCCCATAAGAATAAGATAACTTATCTCATTACCCCATAAGAATAGGATAACTTATCTCTTTATCCCATAAGAATATGATAACTTATCATCTGGAGCATATCTCGCTATCTGGTCGGTCTTTATGAGGTCGGTCACAATGGTCCTCTGAACTGAGAATGCTGATATCGATATGATAATGCCCGGTCATCCGATCTTAAGTGGTCGGTCACTGATCACCAAGTGCTCGGCCCCTTACCGTTGGCGTATACAACATCGAATGGTCGGGTCGACATTAGTGGTCTCGATCAAGAAGGGAGTTACCCTTTTTACCCATGCCGTACTCCTTAAATAACATAGGTCCTGAAAACACCATCAACAGATTATACTAGTCAATAACAAAATTATACATAAGACAATATAAGTAAATATTAATATCTTAGTTATTATAGCAGCTTAGTTATGAAAATAGTGATGTATATAAATTTAATTGAGTGCAATAATTCATAAATATTTTTTCATAATTTGGTCAAAATATTAAAAAATACTCGAAACAAAATGATTAGAAGAATATACATGTTCCTCTTTCTAATTGAAAAATTATATATACAAATATGGGCCTTGAGGAGCGCGCCTAGGCTCCAGGACCTTTTGCGCCTTGCGCCTTTAATAACACTGGACATTTGTAATTGTGGCTTTTTACCACTTACACATCAACCTTATTTTATGTGTCTTGCATTGCTTTTATTTTGAACACTCACAACAATGCCATTGGTCACTTGAATATAAAATGTTATTGGCAATATTTCATTGGCCAATTTTTGTTACTACACATTTCTAAGGCCGTAAAAATGGATGCATTTCGGATAATTTCATAGAACTTACACATCGACCTTATTTTATGTGTCTTGCATTGCTTTCATTTTGAACACTCACAGCAATGTCACTGGTCACTTGAATATCAAATGTTATTGGCAATATTTCATTGGCCGATTTTGGTTACTACACCACATTTCTAAGGCTATAAAAATGGATGCATTTCGGATAATTTCATAGAATATGTTGTAATGTTGGACACTATAGTTTAACATATATATTTTTAAATGACTTCAGCTATTTTCAGATAAAATTGCATGTTATTCGGGGTTTTGGTTGCTTCATGATCCCTTTTTATTATCCTGGAATCCACATCCCATCCCCTTAAACAATTATAAGGGGACGGCTGGACGGGGAGGGAACAGAGACATAAACAGAACGTTGGAGATGGATACGGAGATATATAATTTGAAATTAATTGGCAAATGAATAAATTATCGAAAAACTTTTATTTTGAAGTGTTTTTTTCCATTATGTAATAAATCCTATTGCAGAGGTTATACTGAATTTTTATGGTATACACTTTGGCCCTTGCAACCAAAGATGTCACGTTTCGCCCCTGCATTAGTTTTATAAAGTGTTTTGTAATTGATCTTTGATTTTTTTAATAATAGGAATCTATTGGTTCTAAAGGATACAAGTTTCTGCGCATTGATGGTACTACCAAAGCTAGTGACAGAGTGAAGATTGTTAGTGTAAGTTTACTACAATGTCAATATTAATAATTGTTTGCTGGTGTGAAAGCTTTATAACATGTCTTAAAATTTCTTTATTTAAAGGATTTCCAAGAAGGTGACGTGGCCCCTATATTTCTCTTGACATCTCAAGTTGGGGGTCTAGGCCTCACACTTACTAAAGCAGACCGTGTGATTGTGGTGGATCCTGCTTGGAATCCAAGGTGCCTACTTATGGGCTTTCTTTTTTCTCCCTCCCTTTTACTTGGTAGTTTATTCATACATGATTGTTCTAAATCTCAACATGAATGCTGGCTACAATTATGAATGACTTTGATGTGCTCCGTTAAACATTGTAAATATAATTCAAATTCATTATAGAGTCCACAAAAGTTTTGTTTTTACCTCGAGTATTAGCTTAATAGATATTTCATTAGTCTTTACAACCTTTGTTACCTTGTCCCCAAGGGGTGTGGCTTGGTGGTGTAGGGTTTAGGGTCTGACCTTCAGGTCCTGGGTTCGAATCCAGGGAGTGCATTTCTTGTAAGAGTCTA